>JASDQU010103389.1:216352-264321 GCA_032191745.1 Picea mariana | reverse complement strand
ATTTTTGTAAAAATATAAAAATTTCTAGGGATTTTATATAGTTTTTATAAAATTTTGGCGATTTTTAAGGTAAAATAATTTTATCCTATAGAATTTGGGCGAATCATTTTTAAAATAGAGAATCTCGTTTTTGGAAAAACCATGGAAAATTAGCCCATGAGCGAAATTTAGCCCCTAAAATCATCCATGGTTTTATCCAGGGTCGTGTTGACCAAAAAATCTTGTGTCCTATTTTCATGTATGCTAGAGTTTAGAACAACATTATTCATTTGTAAAGATCTAGAGGTGTGTTATATATTTGAGGTATGTATGTGCTAACCTATGGGATACTAAAACTACATGCTAGAGCACCTTAAAAGCTTATGTAACCATAACAAAAAACAGAAAAGTTCCTGAACATTTTTTTGTTATAAAACTGTAGCAAAGAAGTGTTAGACAGTTGAAACTTAGAGCCAACTTCAGGTCAAAGACAGACCTAGTTGGAATCATGTTAATACCTCAGATTTCTTCAATTGTGCCCATATATTTGGAAATGAGTGCAGGATGATTTTTCTTCCTCTTTCTTTGTTGTAGTTGTCCTCTTATCCTTTCCTTTTCATTTCCTTTTGAAATGGTCTTCTGAATTCTTGTGATCTTCCTGTATATTATCTCCCCTTCTTTCAAGGTGATTTTCTTGCACACACACATCATCTAAGTTTGTGGTATTAAACAATAATAATCTATGTCGAATGTAACTGTGAAGTGCCCCAATAAACTTCATCATATTTTCATGAGAATCTAAAGGAATATTTAATGCAAGTTCTTTTTTCCTAAATTCCTCTTTGAAACTCTAAACACCCTTACATTTACCCTATCTTATATTTTTCCATTTCATCATGGATTTTTGAACATAACCCTGTGGATAAAATTTCCTTTTCAATGTAGATGTAAATTCATACCATGAAGAAAAGAGTTTACCATTATGTTTGCTACCTTTCTGAAGTTTTCTCTCCCACCATACAAGGATTGTGCCTTCCAGCTGAAGAGAATCCAACTGGATATTTTCCTCTTCCTCTTCGATCTATTTTACACAACAATAAACTTCGATTTATCTAATCCAATTATTAAACTTGTCTGCATTAGCTTCTCCATGAAACATGAACAAATTAAATTTCACATCTAGTTTCAATAATGTATTTTTAGAAGTACTTGTATGAAAACTAGAATGATGAGAATGAAAGGAAGAGGAAAAATAACTTGAACTGGAATATGGTGATGGAGGCTCAAAAGAATCTCCTCCAATTCCTTGGTTCACTGAAGCATTATCCTCTTCTTTAACTTTCTTCTTCTTCTCCTTCTTTGCAACTCTCTTCTCGTAATCTACATACAATTTTTCTACCATGTATGACATCTGGTAGAAAATCTTGTGAAAGTTTTTCTCATGATCGACATGCCTATCTTCATCATCCATTTTCCTTCCACAAGTTGCATGTCCAATATCTGGGTTGAAAATCTTGAGTTTTCCTTCACCCGTTTTGAGCTTGGCTCTGGTAAGCATCCACACTTGCAATTTAAATCAAGGAAGATTGTTCTAATACCAACATGATCCAGGATATTTTCATTGATGACTTATTAAAATAATTACATTAAAGAGTGTAAATGAAATCTTATGTGCACCATCATTAAAGAGGACATAATTATGGAGAAAAGAGGAGAATAAAAGAAAGAACACAAGACATGATAATGGAGTTTGTCCCAAGAATGGACTACGTCTATGGGCCTGCTTCGAAGTGGAGAGGATTTATATTATTCTCAACAAAAATTGGAAACAATTACATAGCTATACCTCCAAAACTGAAAATGGCCTGCAAATCTGCTGCATTGATGCAAAATATGAATACACTAGTGAATTCGTGGCAAGCAGTAGTGAAAAATCGACTGTCAATTTGTCACAATCTGACATCGTCACCTCCAAGCCCCTGTTGGGCTCTCTACCTAAAAATTCATGCCACTAGCTTGCAATAAATGTTGTACCTACATTGAAAAACATGCCACTTATTTGGCTGGGTGCAGAGTCCCTTGCATGGAAAATAACTCAGTTTAAGTACAATTTCAGAGCGAACTTTACCAAGTCCCACCCTCATGTTTTGTTGGTAAATTGATAGTAATGTGATAGGGTAGACTCGGGGTCAAACCCGCGGCCTACACCCCTCTTTTGGTATATTATTGTTTGTTTGAATTTACATCTGTAACAACTATATATTAGTACCCATCCATTGGATATTTTAACCACATTTGTTACAAAGTTTTAACTCCCACCGAGTTTGGGTACCGTGGATAGATTTGGAGCCAAGTTTTATGGGATTGGTGCACAGTCAATTCAGGATTAGACCTGTGCATGGAAATTTTCTGCCATAATAAGTGTTTATTGGTCGTCGGCTAGTCCGACTGCCGGATTTTGCATCGACCAGTCTGATGGTTGGTTATTTTATTTTGATTTTTCCGGATTCGGGCCCTCCTTGGGCATTTCATGGGTGCCACGTGGTGCCCTGTGACTAGGCCATGTGGCACCCTATGATTGGTTTTCCATGTCCCAGTCAGCTTCCAAATCACTTTCCACATCTCATGCTATCAGGAGGCCACGTGGCACTCGCCAATTGGACCAAGTGACCACCAAAAATGCCCAATCAACATGCCACATGGCAGCCTATCATATTTCCACATGTCATGCTAAAATTAGTATGACATCATGCTGACATCACTCTGTATGGATGATGATGACGTCAATTGTATGGATTATGACATCAACATTGACTTTTGACTAGGTTGACCGCAACTTTGATTGGCCATAACTTCTTCATTCAGACTCTATTTGACGAACCGTTTACGCCATCAGAAAAATCTCGCCGAGATCTTCGACTTGGTGTCATTTTTGTTGAGATTTGAGGACTTTGAATTTTTTCCCTTTTAGATCCTCCTGGATTAGTATTAATCATGCTGGAAAGTACAAAATTGCATTCGTTCTACCAAATGGACAATATCGATGGTGATTTATTCCATTTGGTTTGAAAAATGTATCATCTGAATTCCAAAAAATAATGGAAGATGTATTCAAAGATTTGGGATTTGTAATGATTTACATTGATGATTTGTTGGTATGTTCTTTAGATATGAAATGACATAAATGTTTTTTTAAGGTGTATGCAGTTCTATACAAGCACGGTATAGCATTGTCAAAGATAAAATATAATTTTACAAGACTAAGATTTAATATCTTGGTCTTATCCTAGCAGAAGGAAAGGTCGAACTTCAAGATCATGTACTTAAAGCTTTGCAGAATTTTCCTAATGAAATATTGGATAAGAAACAACTTCAAAGGTTTCTTGGTTGTCTAAAATATATCAAATATTTTTATGAACAACAAGCTACAGATGTAAAAATTATGTAGAATAAGTTGAAAGGAAACATTGCATGGAATGATAAGATGATTTTAGTTGTTCGAATTATTAAGCATAAAGTTCAAAATTTACCCAAGTTTCATCTCTCATCACAAGCATTGCCTTTTATCTTGGAAACATATGCCTTTGGCGAAGTGTGGGCGAGAGTTTTGTTACAGAAACATTCACAAAGAGAAGAGGTTTTCATGTACTCTTCTAGATGTTTCAAATATGTTGAGCTAAGGTATCATTCTTCTCATATAGAAATTCTTGCTATAAAAAACGAAATTAAATGATTCAGGTTATTCCTTAAGAATGTGCATTTTATAGTAAGAATGGATTTGAAGCATATGAAAGGAATGCTCAGTAACCATAGACTAGTGGAACAAGATAAAAATAGAGTCTTCAATGGAATCTATGGTTGGATGGTTATGATTTTGATATTGTATACAAGCCAAGGAAGGATAACAATGTTGTTGTTTTATAACAAGAGAAGGAAAACATCTATTGAAACAAGTAGTCAAAATGCTTGAAATAAAAATGTTGTCCAAAGAATCTACATCAAGCGAGCCTATGCAACCTACTCCTAAAGGATTTAAATGGGTTCTTGTCTATGAAAATTCTATAGAATTTTATTGTCAAGGATGTCTAGTCAATTTAATAAATTCTAGTCTAGTCGAAGATGAAATCTTGCATAAATGGGTAAATAGGTATAATAATAAAGTGTCAAATGTATCATACTTTGAAAATACTCCAAAAATGTATTGTCCATTTATTAGAAATGATATGTTGCAAGGTCAAAGACATATAGTCATAGAAGAGTCTTGGATTTGGTATAAATATTATTATGCAATAATGGGATATGTAAAGCATGAAGGATGTATCTAGATTATATTTGACTGTGAAATTATAAGTAGCCAAGAGTCTTATTGGTTAGGATATTTAGAATTTTAAATGTATAAATATTTTCCTAGGAGTTACGAGTTAGGTCAGGTTAGTGGTCCAGGACTCTAGAGTTTATCACATGGTTAAAGTCAGAAGTCACAGAAGCTGCAAAAACCAATTGTTGGTTTGTGTTTAGAATCTCAGAATCTCATACCATGGTAGTACTCTGCATAGAAAACATGCACCACCAAGTCTAGCAATCTACAAGTTCCAAAGAAATTTTTACAGATATGTCACATCTCCAGAAGATGAGAAACCTATGCACATGATAGGATCTGCTTTCTTTAAGTGCTTTGATTTTCTCCCACCAATGGCCAACAACCATGTATCCCCTCATCCCTAGGATAGATACTATACTTCAAATTCAGATGATCTTTGGGATGATGAAACTCCGACAAGACACAATCTTTTAAATGAGATGGAAGCATGATGGACCTTGTTCCCATATAGAATATTTGTACATATAAGTCTAATTGGTCGAAAATGGTGTCAATCATGTGTTCGTGGGTTCATGTGCAAAATCTCCACTTTATACAATAAAATATATCAAGTCAGTTCGGAAAAGATAGATGGGTCCCTTATGTCTTAAAGGACCTCATGGGATCAGGCCTGGAATTTGACGTCCTACGGGACGTTTTTTTGGTATTTAGATGTATTTGACATGTGGATACAAAATCCACACGTCAACATTTACTGGTATAAAAAATCTCAACCCGTCAATTTGGCGTTTCACTTCATAGTGTACGCGTCATAAATTCTAGGAGCTTATTTTACTATAGTGTGTCACCTACCTAGACCTCACACTGAAGAGGGGTTGGGCAAAGTTTTGTTGGAGGATTAAATATAACAATGAACAAAATTTAATTAGTTTCAGACTCCTAATCCTTGAAATTTAATTAGTCCATACTCCTAGTTCACATAAAATGTTAATAGTTAATTGAATATCCATTCACTGACCTACTCAAATTTATGTATAAGAACACAAGACAATTTGACACTCATGAATTTGGGATAAAATGTAAAATGACGAGCATGAAAAACAAATGATCGTCATCAAAATTTCTCTTGACAGGTAAGATAAATTTGAAATTCCAACCCTGCATGGGATGAGATAAAAATTGTTAGTCGGGAAAATTCTCATAAGGACTTAGGAATCTTACTTTTACAAGAAATTGTAATTTTAATGTAACTGGACAACGAGTATGAAAACTATAAATAAAGCCCGAGAACTCTCATTTTTGGCATTCGGAGTTGGGAAAGAAAGAATCTAGAGTATGTAAGAGATAAATAAGTATGCTTTGCACCTTGCACTAAGTCTTAGTGATCCTGGTGTATCATAAACAATATCTCAAGTCCGTCCATAGAGTCTGTAAAACTAAAGCAGACGTATGTTATGTGTCTTGCAGTTAGTCTAATTAGGATACATCAGAAATATGTTAAGTTATTAAGTTTCTGAGTATGAAATAGACATATACTTTATGCCTTCCAGTCACTCTGATCCTAGGATATCATAAATATATTAAAACATTATGTCGATCATGTATGTACAAGTGAATTCCACATCCAACAAGTAGCTACATTGGATACTTATAGTAAATCTATAAGAAGATAAACTAAAAAATGTGAAAAAAATAGTTTTATACCTTTCCCTCCACAATTCCTAACTTTATTTTATTATTTTCCTTAGAAGACCCCTTTTAGACCACAAATCTGTCATAGTCTAAAATGACATGTTGAAATTTCATGGCTTTTCATGTACAAATGTTGGCGAATTCGTCATCCTTCCATAAAATAGAAAATTTAATAAGTGATGCCTAATTTGAAAATTTTGTGAACAAAAGCTCACCACATTATTCGATAGGTTATGAAGATCATGTTGATATTATGGTAGTTGCGGGAGGTATTAACCTCCACGTGTAACCCTGACAAGACTAGAATATTCTGAAAAGTAAGAAGAAACCCTAAAGCTTTGGACATAACCCTAGAAGACAAGCCGGCTAAAGAAAATAATTAATATTGAGTCTTTAGCCTCCAGAAAGAGAAGTATAAATACATGATGCCAGAGCTCATTTGTACACACACAGCTCATAACTGGAGAAATGTAGTGCGCACTACATAAATTTAGTAAGTGCGCAAGTCTGGAGAGTAGTTGTAGTTACAGCTATTGCAACTTGTATTTTCGGTTTTAGGCTTGGAATTTATCTTGGTTATGGTTTGGAATTTCTTCCTTGTGCACTAGCTCTAGAGAGAGGTATGCTACATTGATTGGCTATTGGTTCAAGGGTTGCTTCCAGAATTATTCTATCTGTCAAGGTTAAGGTGCTCGGGGGTGGCTTCAGCCTATGGTTGGGTGACAATATTGCTATATTGTTTATGGTGAAATGAGCACACCTATTTTTCTAACAGGTTATGGGACCATACTATCTTTGGACAGTCTAACCGTTGGAAGATAGATTGGAAGGATTTTTCTCAGTTATAGTTGTAGTCAAAGTTTTTGTTGCAACAATGAAAACCTAACCCTCTTGTTAAGGCACCTTAAGAGAAGAGATTGACCTAATTTTTGGATATCCTAGTGTTCCCTAACCTAGCGCACCTTTTGGTACTCTCAACAATCTAAGACGTTAAGTTTTAGTTCTTGGTCAAATTCAAAGGTTGACCAAGTCAAAGCAGTCATGATTTACTCCATGAAGTCAGAAAGATGTTATGGAAAAGTTCAAGGACAATGACATCAATGCCATGAGTATCATAGTGGCATATGTAAAAGACCACTCGATACCCTACATCTCTCATCTTGACTCATCTAAGAAGATGTATGATTCCCTAACTAACCTATTCTCAGTCATAAACATTGGACAAGTAATGAGTTTGAAGAGTGAGCTCTGAGACATGAAAATGAATGATGTTGACAGCATAACATCATACTTTGTAAGAATATCTCAGTTAATAGATAAAGTACAAGCTATTGAAGGAATCATTTCAGAAAAGGAACTGGTACATATAGTACTCAATGAAATTCCCAAAACATGGGATGCATTTTCCACAAGCATGAACACAAGAAAGGAGTATCCCACATTTGAATAAATTTGGACTTGATGTGCACAAGAAGAATCAAGGATTAACAAAAAAGGGAAATCCCAAAGTAAAGATCAAGCCTTCACATCAAAGTTCAAGAATTTTAGGAATAAGAAGATGTTTGACTTGAGGAAGAAACCACATCAAGAAAAGGATATGTCAAAAATACAATGCTTCAACTGTCGAAAATATGGTCACTACAGAAACCACTGTCATGAGTTAAAGAAAAGGAAGGAAACAGACGAAGCATCAGTTGCCGAAGAAAGGGAACCCTCAAAGAAGGTCAAGCAGGATAAAACAAACTTCTTCTTCTAAGTCAAGGTAACAATATTCTTCAAAGCTATTGTACTTACCATGTTCACATAGTTTCTGTACATATCATGTATATCCATTTCTTAGAAGATAAGATTTTCAATTGAAACAACACCTATGGAAGAACAACAAGATAAGGATTGATATCATGATGACTATAAGTCAAGAAATACACATGAAAAGATGAAGTGTGTTGACAATCTTTGGTAACAATTCTTGTGGAAGCTATTATATAAGTAACAACTATCAGATACGAAGAAATCATAATCAAACTTGAAGAGAACCAAAAGGAGTCAAAATAGAAAGAATTCAACAATCAAGAGGAAATTAGAAAAAGACTTGTGACACCTTGTAGAAGGAAATAAGGATGTAGACGGAAGCATGGACTATCTTAGATGGAGGGATTTGATTACATAAATCCAAAAGAAGAGCATGCATTCATATATGAAGCAAGGATTAGGAGGGAGCTAATCCTAAATATGATCCATTGAGGATTATGAAGTATCTATCCATGCTACCATTGAAAGTAGCAGCCATGTTAAGCAACACATGTTTAGTTTGACTCTAGAATAAGCCTTCTTCGAAATGAATCCTTAAAGTATCCTTGGTTGTCCATTTACATCCATGATCCTATGATGAAAGGAATAAGTTGGAATCTTCGGGGCATATAGAAGACCCCATGGACCCAAGAGCTAAAGAGAGACATGAGGAAGAACATGAAGATTCCAATAAAGAAAGAAAAGAAAGAACAACCAATTATTATACCGAGAATCACAAGACTACCAGCTTGGTTTAAACCCACTAAGAAGCAATCGAGCAGAAGGAATGTAAGTTATGATAAAGAATAGTGTATGTAAGAAAATGTGAAAAAGACTTACGATGGAAGCATTGCAAGATTCAGAGGTTCTTCCAGAAGGAGGGAGAAGACTATGACAACAACTTGTTTCAGTAAACCAAATATACCTCTTGCAGTATCCATGGATTGGAATTTACATGTAAAAGAATGCTCTTCCCAATAAAGCAAGTGATAAAGAAGCTTATACCAGAAAGAGACCCATGTATGCAGATATAAGAAGACCTTGTATGGATTCAAACAACTTGACGCTGAGTATCTCATATACAACAAAAGAATGGTGAAAATCTTCTATGATAGAAATAGTGTATTATAATGGTTACTCATAAGACTGAGATGATGGATTGCTAATCCATGACAAACTCTCATGATGACAGAAGAAGTTCTACTTGGATATGTTTTAGTTTGAGCCTTTCCACGATGTCATGAGCTAGTAGGAAACAAAAATATTGAATTCAACCATGATATATTGTAATGATTAGAGATATGTGAAGCCTTCAGACAAAACCATTGTTCCATGACAGACCAAAGTACATTTGAGATCAAGAATTATATTCTCCATGATGAAGTCCAAGAAGAAAGAAGTGGTTCTCTAGTATATCTCCACCGATGAGAAGACAACATATATTTTGGTAAAGCCTTTATCCAAGATGAAAAGTTTGCGTGCTTAAGAAATAAGTTGGGGCTCGTGGAGATAACTTCCTTATTGAAAAAGGAAGAGATTACTCTCAGGTTGGGAGGGAGTATTGATATGTTATTGATTTATGGACAATCATTTTTCAGTTCAAAAAATGGTCCAGGATGAGAAGTTCCTTTCCAGTTTGGAAAGTGGTTTGAGATTTTTGACGAACAAACATTTTCCAGTTCTGAAAATGGTCCAGATCAGATAGTCATTTTCGTAATGAAAATGGTCTGATAGATTGTTGATGTACCATAGACAAAAATTCCCCTTGTGGATAGTGTGGGGAAATGGTCTAGGACAATCATTCTTATTGGCAGTAACTCTGAGTAGTGGTCAAGTAGAATGGTCTGCCTCGTCGGGAAGTCATTCTTTCAAAGTTCACAATTTTAAGCAGTTTCGAAGAATGGTATGTTTTGAAGGTTGGTGCAGGATAGTCATTTCCATTAGGAAATGGTCCAGATAGTCATTCCCCAGGGAAAAATCATTCTCTCCAGGTTTCACTATGATTAGTGCTGGAGGAATGGCCTAGTTAGGTGAATGGTCTAGACTAAAAAATCAGGGACATGCATTCCCTAGGGCATACTCATTCTCTCCAGGTTGCAATATGATTAGTGTTGGAGGAATGGCCTAGTCAGATGAATGGTCCAGGCTCATAAATTAGGGACAATTATTATTATATGCTTGAAAAGAATATTCCATATAGCCCATGGCTAATGTTTTACCTTCTGAGGGAAGATGTTCTTCCATATCTCATAGATGTGAGTGGAAGAATGGACTAGATGACTCATTTTATATCATGATATTGTTTTATGAAGGTTGATATTAGATGATATGATTGTTGTGGAGACTGTATGTCTCTAGATAGTAGATGTATGCTATTGTGGTGGATGTGTTCCACTGTTTGTGACTATGCGTCACTGATTTAGTAGATGTGTGCTACTTGGTGTGGTTGTGTACCACTGGATAGCAGTTGTGTACTACTATGGATAGACACAGTTGTGTTCTATTGAATAACATTTTTTTGATTGCCATGAAGACCACTCACTAGTGTTGGAAATGATTATCAGCTAGATGGATAGTCAGTGTGTTGGTGGACGGACATTCTCCAGGCAGAAAATGGTCGAGGGCATTTATTCTTCTAGGATGTATGTCTGGATTAGAAGAATAGTCCTTGTAGCCCATGGCATGGCTTCCAACATCTGTTGGAATATTTATTCTTCTAGGACATATGTTTGGATTAGAAGAATGGTTCTTGTATCACTCTGTGGAGTGACTAACTTATTGATCATCATGCCTGATTACTCAGATGGAGTATGGCTTCGAGATATTATGCATTTGATTCTATTAGACTATATTGATAGTGATGATGGTGCTCGTGATTTGATCATGAGATATCATGTATGGCTATGATGATGCTACCGGTTGAGTGGTATGTTTGTGCTCAATACCATTGTTTTCAATACCTCCTTAGCTAGGAGGAAGTGTTGATATTACGGTAGTTGTGGGAGGTATTAACCTCCACATGTAACTTTGAAAAGAATAGAATATTCTGAAAAGAAAGAAGAAACGCTAAATCTTTGGACATAACCCTAGAAGACAAGTCGGCTAAAGAAAATAATTAATATTGAGTCTTTAGCTTCCAGAAAGAGAAGTCAACCCAGATAACTAAGAAAGAGAAGTATAAATATAGAATGCTAGAGCTCATTTGTACACACACAACTTGTAGCTGCAGAAATGTAGTGCACACTACATAAATTTAGTAAGTGCTCAAGTCTGGAGAGTAGTTGTAGTTGTAGCTACTACAACTTGTATTTTCGGTTTTAGGCTTGGAATTTCTCTTGGTTATGGTTTGGAATTTCTTCCTTGTGTGCTATCTCTAGAGAGAGGTATGCTACATTGATTGGCTATTGGTTCAAGGGTTGCTTCCAAAATTATTCTCTCTGTCAAGTTTAAGGTGCTCGGGGGTGGCTTCATCCTATGGTTGGGTGACAATATTGCTATATTGTTTATGGTGAAACGAGCACGCCTATTTTTCTAACAGGTTATGGTACCACACTATCTTTGGACAGTCTAATCATTGGAAGATAGATTGGGAGGATTTTTCTCAGTTACAGTTGTAGTCAAAGTTTTTGTTGCAACAACGAAAACCTAACCCTCTTGTTAAGGCACTTTAAGAGAATATTGACCTAATTTTTGGATATCCTAGTGTGCCCTAACCTAGCACACCTCATGGTACTCTCAGCAAGCTAAGACATCAAGTTTTAGTTCTTGGTCAAATTCAAAGGTTGACCAAGTCAAAGAAGTCATGATTTACTCTATGAAGTCATAAAGAAGTTATGGAAAAGTTCAAGGACAATGACATCAATGCCATGAGTATCATAGTGGACTTTGTAAAATACCACTCGATACCCTGCATCTCCCATCTTGACTCATCTAAGAATATGTATGATTCCCTAACTAACCTCTTCTCAGTCAGAAACATTGGACAAGTAATGAGTTTGAAGAATGAGCTTCGAGACATGAAAATGAATGATGATGACAGCATAACATCATACTTTGTAAGAATCTCTCAGTTAAGGGATAAACTACAAGCTATTGAAGAAATCATTTCAGAAAAGGAACTGGTACATATAGTACTCAATGGCCTTCCAAATACATGGGATGCATTTGCCGCAAGCATGAACACAAGAAAGGAGTATCCCACATTTGAATAAATTTGGACTTGATGTGCACAAGAAGAATCAAAGATTAACAAAAAAGGGAAATTCCAAAGTAAAGATCAATCCTTCACATCAAATTTCAAGAATTTTAGGAATAAGAAGAAGTTTGACTTGAGGAAGAAACCACATCAAGAAAAGGATATGTCAAAAATACAATGCTTCAACTGTCGAAAATATGGTCACTACAGAAATCACTATCCTGAGTTAAAGAAAAGGAAGGAAACATACGAAGCATCAGTTGTCGAAGAAAGGGAACCCTCAAAGAAGGTCAAGCAGGATAAACCAAACTTCTTCTTCTAAGTCAAGGTGACAATATTCTTCAAAGTTATTGTACATACCATGTTCACATAGTTTCTGTACATATCATGTATATATATTTCTTAGAAGATAAGATGTTCACTTGAAGCAACACCTATGGAAGAACAACATGATAAGGATTTCTATCACAATGACTATAAGTCAAAAATACACATGAAAAGATGAAGTGTGTTGACAATATTTGGTAACAATTCTTGTGGAAGCTATTATATAAGTAACAACTGTCAGATACGATGAAATCATAATCAAACTTGAAGAGAACCAAAAGGATTCAAAATAGAAAGAATTCAACAATCAAGAGGAAATTAGAAAAATACTTGTGACACCTTGCATAAGGAAATAAGGATGTAGACGGAAGCATGGACTATCTTAGATGGAGGGAGTTGATTACAGAAATCCAAAAGAAGAGCATGCATTCATATATGAAGCAAGGATTAGGAGGGAGCTAATCCTAAATATGATCCATTGAGGGTTATGAAGTATCTATCCATGTTACCATTGAAAGTAGCAGCCATGATAAGCAACACATGTTTAGTTTGACTCTAGAAGAAGCCTTCTTCGAAAGGAATCCTTAAAGTATCCTTGGTTGTCCATATACATCCATGATCCTATGATGAAAGGAAGAAGTTGGAATCTTCGAGGCATATAGAAGGCCCCATGGACCCAAGAGCTAAAGAGAGACATGAGGAAGAACATGAAGATTCCAATAAAGAAAGAAAAGCAAGAACAACCAATTATTATACCGAGAATCACAAGACTACTAGATTGGTTTAAACCCACTACGAAGAAATCAAGCAGAAGGAATGGAAGTTATGATAAAGAACATTGTATGTAAGAAAATGTGAAAATGACTTACAAATAGAAGCATTGCAAGATTCAAAGGTTCTTCCAGAAGGAGGGAGAAGACTATGACAACTTGTTTCAGTAAACCAGATATACCTCTTGCAGTATCCATGGATTGGAATTTACATGTAAAAGACTGCCCTTCCTAATAAAGCAAGTGATAAAGAAGCTTATACCAGAAAGAGACCCATGTATGCGGATATAAGAAGACCTTGTATGAATTCAAACAACTTGATGCCGAGTATCTGATATACAATAGAAGCGTGATGAAAACCTTCTATGATAGAAATAGTGTATTAGAATGGTTACTCATAAGACCGAGATGATGGATTTTTGATCCATGACAAACTCTCATGATGACAGAAGAATTTCTACTTGGATGTGTTTCAGTTTGAGCCTTTCCACGATGTCATGAGCTAGTAGGAAACAAAGGTATTGAATTCAACCATGATATATTTTAATGATCAGAGCTATGTGAAGCCTTCAGAGAAAACCATTGTTCCATGATAGACGAAGTACATTTGATATCAAGAATTATATTCTCCATGATGAAGTCCAAGAAGAAATAAGTGGTTCTCTAGTATATCTCCACCGATGAGCAGACGACATATATTTTGGTAAAGCCTTTATCCAAGATGAAGAGTTTGCATACTTAAGAAACAAGTTGGGGCTCGTGGAGACAACTTCCTTATTGAAAAAGGAAGAGATTACTCTCAGGTTGGGAGGGAGTATTGATATGTTATTGATTTATGGAAAATCATTTTTCAGTTTGAAAAATGGTCCAGGATGAGCAGTTCCTTTCCAGTTCAGAAAGTGGTTTGAGATTTCTGACGGACAAACTTTTTCCAGTTCGGAAAATGGTCCAAATCAGATAGTCATTTTCGTAATGAAAATGGTCTGATAGATTGTTGATGTACCATAGACAAAAATTCCCCTTGTGGATAGTGTGGGGGAATGGTATAGGACAATCATTCTTCTTGGCAGTCACTCTAAGTAGTGGTCAAGTAGAATGGTTTGCCTCATCGGGAAGTCATTCTTTTGAAGTTCACAGTTTTGAGCAGTTTCAAAGAATGGTCCGTTTTGGAGGTTGGTGCGGGACAGTCATTTCCATTAGGAAATGGTCCATATAGTCATTCCCTAGGGTAGACTCATTCTCTCCAGGTTTCACTATGATTAGTGCCAGAGGAATGGCCTAGTTAGGTGAATGGTCTAGGCTCAACAATCAGGTACATGCATTCCCTAGGGTAGACTCATTCTCTCCAGGTTGCACTATGATTAGTGCCATAGGAATGGCCTAGTTAGGTGAATGGTCTAGGCTCATAAATTAGGGACAATTATTCTTATATGCTTGAGAAGACTAGTCCAGATAGCCCATGGATAATGTTTTACCTTCTGAGGGAAGATTATCTTCCATATCTCACAGATGTGTGTGGAAGAATGGCCTAGATGACTCAGTTTATATCATGATATTTTTTTATGCAGGTTGATATTAGATGATATGATTGTTGTGGAGACGGTATTTCTCTAGACAATAGATGTATGTTATTGTGGTGGATGTGTTCCACTAGTTGTGACTATGCGTCACTGATTTAGTATACGTGTGCTACTTGGTGTGGTTTTGTACCACTAGATAGTAGTTATGTACTACTATGGATAGACACAGTTGTGTTCTATTGAATAGAATTTTTATGATTTCCATGAAGACTACTCACTAGTGTTGGAAATGATTATCAACTAGATGGATAGTTAGTGTGTTGGTGGACAGACACTCTCCATACAGAAAATGGTCCAGGGCATTTATTCTTCTAGGAAGTATGTCTAGATTAGAAGAATAGTCCTTGTAGCCCATGGCCTGGCTTCCAGCATCCGTTGGAATAGTTATTCTTCTAGGACATATGTCTGGATTAGAAGAATGGTTCTTTTATCACTCTGTGGAGTGAGTAACTTATTGAGCATCATGCGTGATTACTCAAATGGAGTATGGATTCGAAATATTATGCATTTGATTCTATCAGATGATATTGATAGTGATGATGGTGCTCGTGATTTGATCATGAGATAGCTTGTATGGCTATGATTATGCTACTAGTTGAATGCTATGTTTATGCTCAATACCATTGTTGTAACCCTAGCTAGGAGGAAGTGCTGATATTATGGTAGTTGCGGGAGGTATATTTAACCTCCCCGTGTAACCCTGACAAGAATAGAATATTCTGAAAAGAAAGAAGAAACCCTAAATCTTTGGACATAACCCTAGAAGACAAGTCAGTTAAAGAAAACAATTAATATTGAGTCTTTAGCCTCCAGAAAGAGAAGTTGGCCCAGGAAGCTAAGAAAGAGCAATATAAATACAAGATGCTAGAGCTCATTTGTACACACATAGCTCACAACTATAGAAATTTAGTGCGCACTGCAAAAATTTAGTAAGTGCACAAGTTTGGAGAGTAGTTGCAGCTGCAGCTACTGCAACTTGTATTTTCGGTTTCAGGCTTGGACTTTCTCTTGGTTATGGTTTGGACTTTCTGCTTTGTGCGCTAGCTCTGGAGAGAGGTATTCTGGATTGATTGGCTATTGGTTCTAGGGTTGCTTCCAGAATTATTCTCTCTGTCAAGGTTAAGGTTCTTGGGGGTGGCTTTGTGGCTTCATCCTATGGTTGGGTGACAATATTTCTATATTTTCCATGGTGAAACAAGCACACCTATTTTTCTAACAGATCATCCTATCAAGGTTTAGCACCTTAATTTGTCTTATTGTAGGAAGGGTATGCATTTTATAGACTTCAGCAGTGACAAGGATCCAATGTTTAACCTAGCATATCAAATATTTGAGTTTGGATATGTTATAGAGAGAAAATTTGTATTCCTTACCACAAAATGTTGTGAGAAATAATGAGTGTAAGGGGTGTATTGAAGTCCCTAACTCAACCCACTAGAAAAGAACAAGTTGTATTTTATCAACAATGACATGGGTCTATTGTTTATGCTAGTGTATCCTCAAATACTTAAGTAAGAATATAAAAGTTAGATATGTTGTAGGGTACATATTCCTCTAGATACCCACAAAATTTCATTAGAAAATATTGAGTTTAAGGGTTGTGCCAAGGCCTCTAACCAAGCACATTGGAAAAACATAGGGTGAATTTCGTCTATTGTAATAGAGGTCCAATATTTATCCCAACACAATCTCAAACATTGGTGTTTGAATATGAAATTTGTAACTAATGTAGAGAACATATTCCTCTATCTAACCATTAAATTTCATCAAAAAATATTAAGCTTAAGAATCATACCCAAACACTAAACTTTGTGCAATAGAAAGCTCAAATTTCATGCCATGCATTTGTTTTCCAATATAGCCTTGACTATTCAAACCATGAACCTTGGGTTTCACATGGCACTTACAGAGACAATTATTAGCTATGTGGAAGTGGGATTATTCAAATAAATGCACATGCACAACCTTAAAATCATGGAAATCCCAAGAAATAGAAACAAATCCATTAAAATAGGTTGTCAAATGATGATATAAAATGTGGCACCATGTTACAATGAATGAGGAGGTTGGATATTAAATGTTGGGGCTTTAGAGAATAAACACCAATCTTGAATTTATGAAAGGATCAAATTTGGATAAATTTAGAGGTTACTTCTTCAAGGTTCAAGCACATGAAATGAGGAGATTAAGTGGGACCAAAGTTAACCATGGAGATTGGTTCAAGGAGCCAATGGTTTTTTTTAATAGCTAAGTTTATTATTTAATGATCATTTATGACTTTGTCAAAGGTGATGAATATCGAATTGTATTTTAGATTTATAAATTGAAAAAATAAACTCTTCAAAAGGAGGAGGATTCTTGGAGTAAAATACTTGGTGATGCAGGAGCATCACCATCAACATTAAATGAGGCAAGTGGAGGAAATCTCAACATTCAATGCGCACATTCACGATGACTTAAATTCCAAGGAGAGAACATCACCTTCACATTTTGAAAGCATTGTAATTAAGGCCCTTTAATATTTCGAGGCAAGATCCATTGTATGAGCTCCATGAGAATGTATTTACTTTAATTAGCTGGAGGATTGCATAGATATTGAGCATTGACTCGTATCTATATTGTAAATTCTCATTTATTGTAATAAGCCTTAGTGGTAAAATGATTTTATTATGATATGGTAGCACTTATATAGGCTAGAGGGAAGCCTCGAGAATCCTTCATGTATAAATAAATGTAATCTATGCCCGAAAGAGGCTATTGGGAATTGTTGAGATAGTTGTTAAAGAGAGTTGTTATTATTGTTGAAGCCATTTTGTTGTTGCCGAGAGTTGTGGAGAAAAATTTGAGAGCTTTATGAACTCATGTACATATTTTTTTGAGTGAGTATTATATCAGGAGAGGTTTGATTTCAAATGTATGGTGTCATCTATTTCTGAGTTCATTGTGTACATGTGGTGTTTTTTTGTTTTCTGTGTTTTATATGTCCAAGTATGCATTTCATGATTTAGTGTGTGAATATTTGATGTTCCACAAGTTTCAATCATTTCTCTTCTGAAACTATGGTGCAAGGAGTCCACAGTGCCCGCAAGGAGTGCGAGGGAAGAGTTGTGTCAACTCAGAGGCTCAAAAGAGATAGTGTGAATCTTTGGTAAAAACAAGTGCAAGGAGTGCACAGATACTCAATGGAGTATAGAAGTTTTAAGAAGACCCATGCAAGGTGTGCACTAGGCCGACACTTAGTCGAAGTGTTGAGGAATTCTCAAGGAAGACGAACGCAAGTAGTGCGTAGGGAGATTTTTTGAAAAATCTCTAAGTCTGAAGCATTTTCAGAAGTTTAGAGGGTGAAAAGAGTGCATCATACGTTCGAATCACCTCAATTGATCAAGATCAGGAGAAATAGCAGACGAAGTTTTCCTTAGAGGGAGAAATTTATCCCATTTGAAGGTCGAGTGGACGAGATCCAGTCAGGTAAGGTCAGGATCTCTTGTGACCATCATATCTGTAGAAGTAGAGTGGGGTTTAAACCCTTGAGGTCCTTTGAAATTTGCGAGTTCAACAATTTTTGTGTGTTGGGTGCAAAAGAAACGAAACTCCCAAAGTTCTAGAATCTGAAATCAATCTTGATCATTGGTTAGAGAATGACACGTGGAGAGTGGATCTAGCCTTCGCCGATTAAGAGTTCGAAAGTTGTAAGGGGTTGTGTTGTGAAGACACTCGAAGTCCTAAAGCCCGGAATAGATATGAGTCGTCCATCCACCAGGACGTGTGGACTGTCGATTATGATCCTTCATGAGTTCACATGTTTGGCACTCCAGGAGATTTGAGGTGTGGTGCTTCGAAACGCTCCGAAGTTCGGAGTTGTGGAGATGACAGGAGTTGTTGATCTAAGATAAGCATCAAAACCATATGATATGTTGGTTTAGAGTTCAACACTCTGGGGATATAGTGTATTGGAGAGGGAGAAATATTTGAAGCCCAAAATCCCGAAGCCCTTTCCAACCGTATATCACAGCGAGTAATGTGAATTTTTGATCCCCTCCGCCTGTTCGACGATCCATGAATTCAACGTTTGGGAGGAACATCATGTGTTGTTGTTGGAGCTCCTGAAGATTGAAGCTCCGAAGTTTTGAATTCTTCAGAAATTTGATAATTAGCCCACGGTTTTGGCCCGAAGTCATGTGGAGGACTTCGCTGGTACATAAGGACCCTCGCAGACTTGGTTTTAAGAGTGGGAAACAGGAAAAAGGAATGTGCAAAAGTATTTTGAGGGCTCAGTAAGGTCCCGAGAGCTGATTCAGCTCCTGATTTCGAACAATCCTAGACTGGGAGGTCGTGCAGGCCCCGGGAGGTGGGGGGCTTTGCGTCACTTCGGCTTAATGTCTTATCTTAGAGGGGATAGTGAAGGATTATGTTGATGTAATTAATCCTTCCATTTATTCTCTATGTTCTATAGATCGGTTTATGTATCAACTGTTGCAACTAGAGGTTTTTTGTGGTTGACATCTTCTTTGAGAGTTTGAGTACTTAGGCATGATGCATCAACAAGATTGGTTTTGTTCCCTAATGTTGTCTTTGTAAGATTTGAAGGATAGATGATCATTGTTGGAAGACTTATATGTCATGATTATTATGAGTAATAATATTGTTGCTTGTTCTAATTACATGATCCATAGATAATTTATGGTTGTATGGGGATTATATGTTTTACATTATCTTCACTAATTATAGTACGATGTTGGATTGATTTGATTGGTAGAATTTATCCTTTAGATTCCTTTGTCACGGTATCCATAATTTCATATTTAGACCCTTGTTTCACATATATAAGTTTCCATTGTCCAAAAATACAAGCATCGACCTTGCTAATGATCAAACCAATATATTATAAAAACACTGAAAAACCACAAGCATTATTATCTAATATGATATTTTTCATCTAAGTTTAAGTGGAATATTAAGGGAGGCATTAATGATTTCCCCATACAATTGGCATGCACTAAATTTGAAGTGATAAAGGCTAATTTTGTAGTGGCACTAGACATTGCCTCTAGCATTGCACAAAGCTTTCCATGATTATATTCGAGGATTTATATTTCAAAGTGCAAGTTTGGGGGCTAATAATTGCCATTGTTTCCTACCTTTTCCATATATATCCTCCACCCTCATTCCATACATGGTTTTTCTTTTCCATTTACTTAGGGAGAAAGGAATATTTATTCATCATCTCCCATAATTCATTTACCTTTTCTCATATTATCCTCTACCTTCCCTTTCATCCTTCCTACTTTTCCTTACTCCCCCCACACTCCACTTTCTTGTGGGATGGAGGGAAAAGGTATTTTGACTCAAATATCCATGCTCTAACCTTGGCCATGACTTACCTCCACCCAATGGCTTGTTCTACCTTGTCTCAAAACCACACCTTCCTCTTATCTTCCTACCTCACATAATTTAACATTTCTATCTCATTCCCAACCTTATTATATCTTCATTTTCCACATTACCTTGAGTGGAGGGTGGGGAAACCTTCAAAATACTTCCGAAAACTATACCCTCCAACACAAATTCACACTAGGCCATCAAGGCAGACACGAGGGCAGTTGATGACATGCAAAAATGTTAGTTAATGCCACATGGACCAAGTGAAAGTCAATTATCGGTTGGTCACATGGCAGTGAATGCCACATGGACCAAGTGAAAGTCAATTATTGGTTGGTCGCATGGAAGTGACATGGAAATATTGTATAACATCACATAGGCTCAGTAATGGCATGGAAAAAACATAGTGGAAGGGTTATAAAATTACTCACGAGTGACAAGACAAGTGTGCTTAAGATAAACTTATCACTTGAATACAAAGGGATGCATAGTTTTATAGAAACACCGAAGAATTATTTCACGACATGCATATGGTTTTAATATTCAAACCTCTAATCGGATGGCCTATGATCAACATGGCAGGAATATCAATGTCATTTATAACAAGAAATTTGAGTGGTTGTAACTTGTCCACAATTAACCAAATCAAGAAAGTGAATAATCGTTAGAAACATATGAATGTGTACAATGTAACAATGATGTTTTCATGCATTGGAAGTATGTGTTTGACTTATAATTCATGTGTGAATAGTATATAATATTCCATAGTTGGTATTGTATTGAACTAACAAATTTAATGGAAAAGTGTATACATTCTCCAATGTTGGAACATGAACCGAAGAAGGAAAGGTAAATTGGACACAACACACTTAAAGGTATCTCACATGTGATGAGAGGGGTAATCATTGAGGAGAGCAATGGAAGCCATAGTTTAGGGTTTGGAGTTTGCATCTCAGGAAAGTGTTTTCAAAGCATCAACTTATCAAGATCAATTTCGATTCCAATCCAAAAGGATTGGATCACTAAATATTTGAAGGATCTTTCTGTGCGAGCCCTGCTAGATTATTTATATGGCTCTTCTCCTTCAATACAAAATTTGTTTTATTAGATCAACTCTTCATGGGAAACAATGGCTAAAGGAAAAATTAAGGTTTTCATTCTAAAATGGGATTTTTTCTCCTTTATTTTTAATAGCACATCAAATCTAGATGCAGTATTTGATGGATGGCCTTGGTGCTTTCATGATATGGGCCTAGTTTTGTTTCCTTGGTGTAATTATTTTGACTCTTCCTAGGTGGAAAAGGATCTACAAATTGTTTGGGTAAGACGTCCTCGGTGGCCCTTACACTTTTGTTCCCCTAAAATTTTGACGTTGATAGGGGATAAGTTTGGGTCTTTTTAATATGTTTCCCCAGAAACCCTATCTCGACAAGGAATGCCAAGGATTTTTTTCAACATGTCATTAGCAAGTAGGCTTCCTTAAGAGATTATTTTTTAATGTGAAGGTGAGAAACGATATTAGGTCTTGGATTTTGAAAATATTCTATTTAGATGTCCTTTTTGAAATATTCATGGTCATTTAATCTAGGAATGCCCATTTAGGGTTAACATAAATTATAAGAGGAAATTCCCCAGTGTTTATCCTTTGTCTATGGATTGACTAGATAATGGATATTTTGGATCTGATTGCATGAATCTAGGTCTAAAGGTTGGCATGGATAATAAACTATATGAAATGAGTGCACTAAATTGGGATATTATGGTTGATAGTAGAGTCGAGGATATGGAATATACTTTTGTTGTTGCTAAGGAAGATGCTCATCCCATTTCTCATATCATGGAAAAGGATTGCAAGTTTTTACATTCATCTCCTAATTGGTTACTACATGCTAGAGAGATGCCTATTGATAATCATACTTTCCAAATTTGTGTCAAGGCTCTAGGATATTTTTCCATCCTATTCCCTCAAGCTGGAGGAGAGATGCCAACAATGGCCTTTGATTTCTTTAGGGATGTCCTAGAAAATGTCTCCTATACATGGTCCAATTATTATCTCTAAGGGGTTATTTGTGGCTTCTCATGTTGGTGGTTCTGGATCGATGAACAAGGATCTAGATGTCAAGGATGCAAATATTATATTTAAGGGAGATGAGAAGAGATGGGATCCAAACAAAACCAACAATTTATCTCCTTCGCAAAGGGAAGATGATGTTGCAATAATTCATGATCTTCTTAGGCGTCCATAGATAAATATCACAAAACGATATGGTCTAAATCCTATCACTCCTCTCTCTTTCGTTTGTTCTGGAAAGAGTAACTCTAATCACCGAGGGAGAAGGTAGATCATTGATTCTCTCCCATTCTTGATCATTAATGATATTACCTTAATATATGTATTTTTCTACTTGGTAGTAATCCTTTGGGATGGTTTCTAGACTTATTTGAATGTGGAATTTCCCTACCTGGGGTGATGTTTCATTCTCATGGTTTTTCTCTAGGGGTGTGGAGGTATTTTGACAATATGATTTTAGCAATATTATTAAGGAATATGCACATCAAGATTACTGCTTGGAAGCTATATCCTTTTGTAATTTTTGTGAATGATATAGTTTGAGTCACAAAAATTTATTTGTTTTTGAGCTAGTATAGACATATTTAATCGTAGTCTTGTGAAGTCACTTTCTTATTTGGATGTTTATCAATTTGACTAAATGTCACTAATAATGAAGAATTCTATGAAAATTTACTAGATATCTTCAATGCCCCTCAATACTATACCTACATGCTAATTATAGTAGATGATAAGTGAGAGACATTGTAGAGTCTTTTTTAATTCGGCTTAATATTAATCTAGTTTCTATGTAAAGTGCATTGAGAACTTTAGGAATGTGTTTTTCATTCCAACTGGAATAAAAATGATTTTTGTCCTTGGAAAGAAAAAAAAAAGTATCTAACAATGTGGCAGATACAAATAAATAAATAAAATGTGTCACAAAAGATGATTTGGTATTTTCGAAGGATTTGACTTAATGAATGAAACTCGTAATTCGTGGGCATATCTAGAAAAGGGGAAAAATTGATAATGGAGAGTTGGAATTTTTTTAAGGAATAGGGGATTATTCAATTGAGGGGGAATTGATCATATTATGAAGAATTTAAGGTGGCATTTTTAAATATAGAAGATTTAATTACAAAAAGTGTTGTGTATTTCAAGGTGGGCCCAGAATCTAATTTTAAGAGAAAGGAGGATTTTGTCTTTAAGGATCAATCCCTAGAAGGAGAGTAAATATTCACCATGTCAAATGAGTGCTTGGATCAATTAATTATGTTGTGACCAGAAAATAAAAATAATGGATGGTAACATAATTAATTATCTTTAACATAATCAAAGAGGATCAATCTATTGGTAATCCATTAAAACAAAGTATAATTATGGACTTTGTGGGGGCTGTTTCTTGGAGATTTGATCCTACGGCTTAGTGTGTTAGATCATTGTAGTGTTAGGTGATTATGATGATGTAATGGATCCCTCCATTTATTCTTATTCTCTAGATAAAATTGTTGTTCTAGAGTTGCAACTAGAGGTCCTTCGTACATTAGTATTTTCTCTCTTATTTGGATATTCATCCATCTCTTTTGGGGGTTTGATTGGACATGATACAACATTGAGGTTTCCATTATCCTTTGTGGTATTTTTTGTAAGATCTAAATGATCAATGAACATTATTATTAAATTATGTCGCTACAATTTTTTTTTTATCAATAATAACTTTTCTTGTCCTATAATACATTTGCTTCCTCTACTTATATGATTTATTGATTTCTTATGAGCATAGTTACTAACTTGATGAGAAATGTGACCTCAAAAATGAGAACTCTAGCTCTCAAAACCCATATGTTTTTATCAAAAAAACCAAAAGCAACCCCCAAATAAAAAATAGGTACTACTAGTGGCACCATTTTTTCAAGTTTAAATTTACAACATTTTTACAACCATGGCCTTAAAACCTTTTAATGTTGCTAACAAAAATATTAAAATTTACGCATGTTTCTAAATGCGGTATATGATAACAACCTTTTTCTTGTCAAAATTACAACCTTTTGCAACCATGACCTTAAAAACCTTGTAATGTTGCTAACCAAATATTAAAATTAATCCTCAAATCAAAACGTGGCGCTACCATCAACACCATTTTTTTCTCAAAATAAAATTTACAACCTGCTTTAAACCATGGCCTTAACAATCGGTACCATTGCAACAAAAATCTAAAATCAACCCATGAATTGAAACTAGTAGCATCCCTTTTTTGGAGAGGTTAAAATTGCAATTGTTTTAAAATCATGGCCTTAACAATTGATACCATTGCAACCAAATCCTAAAATCAACCCTCGAACAAAAAACAAAGGTGTTTCCAATAACACCCTTTTTTTGGAAGGTTTAAAATTATAACTATTTTGAAACCATGACCTAAAAAACTAGTATTATTACCAAAAATTAAAAAAAAATAACAAAAAAAAATAAATAAAATAGAAGATAAAAAAATATAAAGGAAAAATGTCTAAATATAATAAAACAAAACAATATATTAGCACTCCACTTAAAAATGTTTTTTTTTTTAAATGCCACACTAAAAACAAACCTTAAAAGATTTTCTTAAAGAGACAAATTTCATGGAAAATTGAAAAACAAAAGTTACATTTAAAACAAAGTTTTAGAAAATCAAATAAAAATTAAAAAAAAAATTGTGTGTATATGTATATATATATATATATATATATATATCTTAAAATTTATTAGGAGCACAAGTTGATGGGTCTACATTTTTTTGGTGTGATCTTAAGGGCTAGGTTTTCCACAAGGAAACCCTAGCCACCCTCCAAATTTTTCTTCTTTCTCTCTGCACATATTGGTGGGCCCCGTGGCCACTACAACCCTCTCAAGATATCTCCTTCACTCTGGTCTCATGGAGGACGATGAGGAACTCATATATTTCTCCAAGGACACCTCTTCACACATAGACATATGGACCTCTCATCCCCCTCCTGCCTTCATTGATGAAATGCTCCATCCACCACCTCTCCAGTTGTCCCTACCTCCAGATTTCATCTCCATGTCCTATCATCATACCTCCTCCCTCACTCATCACTTCACACATCCCACCCTTCCCCTCCTTTGCTGACTTACACACTCCCTCCATCCCCTCTTTGCAATCATGATCCTCCCCTCTCCATAATGACGATGTTCCTCCCTCTCCTAGTCATTATGACTTCCCTCCTCGATCTAAAAACATCCCACACTCCTCTTCCCCTTCCATAGACAAGGCCCAAAGCACATGTGACTTCATTACAAATTTCCTCAACAAATACCTCATGCATGGAGCCATGTAGACCTCTCAATTTCTCGAAAATCCCCTGATCTCGCCTTGTTGCAATAAAAAATGTCTGAAATGAAAGGACCACACTCTCTCTATGTCACTGGGAGTGGATTTTTAGTTAAAATATTAGTGGACCTTTTAATGACAACCTTAGTGGGAACGTTTAGGAGAAAACAACCTTTTAATGACAACATCAAAAAATGGACCTCCTTGACATTCACCACCTAGATCAGATATGAACTAGTTATCCTCATTTTAGCAAAAGGATGGTTGGCATGGATTTTCCACACACAAAAAAGATGCAGTTAGAAGTTAGTTGGAAGCTGGTCATATGGCACTCAAGCGCTTTATCTGAAAAAATGTACCACCTCTTTCAACGCCAACATGGAAAGACAAGACATCACTCCTATATGGGTTCGTTTATCGAGCCTCCCTTTAATTTTTTAGACAAAATATGTATTTAAGATTGTTAGTACATCGTTGGGAGCTTATCTGGAAGCATAATTCTCCTTTGAGGAGATTGGATACATGGTTATGGTGCGCATTTTGGTTGGAATCAAACTATGAGAAAGATTATGTGACTGCATCAGTTTGCAACATCAAGGAAAATATTATAAACATGATCTAGATTATAAGGGAATACCTTTTATATGCATAATATTCCATGACTATGACCACCTAGTTGTCGATTTCTCTAAAGAAGAATCCTAGAAAAAAATAGATAAAAAAATAATAAGAAGTGGTAAAAAAATCGATATTCCCGCCCAGGATGGTTGACGCAACACAAAAGGTACCAATGGCCGACTCTCCTCCGAGGGATGCTTCTTAGAAAATTAGCAAAGAACGTGTAGAAGAATCTCCAGCAGTCATGGATCCAGCCCCTGCTCAATCTCCTTTGTATGTACCCACTACTGGTATGTATCCCCCTCCAATTCCTTTCTCTTCTGTTACAANCGTCCCTTTATTCCCTTATTCCCCTTGTCCTTGACCCCTTCGTTTCCCCCTCTCCCTCTCCCCTCTCCCCTTTCCCACCTCCCTTTCCCCTTGACAGAGGATCATCCTCCCAAGTACTTTCTTCATTCCTTAGCCTCTCTTTCCAAAGAACCTTAGGATGGAATACATGGTGGCTTAGGATCCCTAGAAAATTGGGACCCGAAGCCCCCACATAGGGAAATAAAATCCTTCCTCTCATAGGAATAAAATCAAGCTCACAAACAAGTCAAATTAGGAAAACAAAAAAAGATTCTCGGGTCTCTTAGAGCATCAATCCTCGGCTATGTGCTCAAATAAATATTTTCTCTCTCAATTGCGAAGGGTTGGCCAACCCCTCCAAAATATTGGCTAGTGTTCGACTTGTTTCTCTCCATAAGACTGACATTCTCTTTCTTCAAGAAACTATGCTGCAATGTAATGGCCTAATATATTTCTAAACATCATTAAGTCTCATAAACATTTTATGAAATAAACTGAAATAATAATTTTCAAGCATAGTATTGATTTTCATAACAGAAACTTTAGTAGCTTAGATTTATCAATAAATACTGATTTCATGACAGAAAGAAATAAATACATAACTTGACAAAGTACCTGGTTCTGATGCTAATTTATGTTGCCTGCTGCCTTGCTCTCTGCTACTCAGTCCAGTCCTACCACAGACACAGACAATAACTGCCCAAAACTAATGTCCACCCTGCCAACTAGGAAAACGACCTAGCTCCAGGATATCTACGGATATCCTGGTCCCCGTGCCCAAAACCTCTAGCAACTCAGTGCCTCCCTGATCAATATGTCATAACCAGTAAGTCTCGTGTCTCAATCTGAGCACACATATCACAGTAAATCTCTTGGCTCTCTGTAGATGGCAAAACAATAGTTTCCCGCATCCATTCCCTCCTCCGCCCTGAATGGTGCGCACATCCCCCTCTTCCCTTCCCTTATTCCTCCCTGCCAACTCACGCATTCACTCCTCAACCACCCCCGTCCTCCGCCCTTCATTTCTTTATTAATATTTTTATCCTCTCGGGATTTCTGGGCTTCTCGCCTTGCATACGCCACCCTCTACAGCATACGCAATCCCCGTTATCCCATTTTTTTTTATTTATCTCTTAAATTTATGTCACAAGTCATTAAATGAAATCTTCAGTTTGATTATTACTTAATTAATCACACTTATTTTCTTTAATTAATTTTTCTTTGTAATCTTTAATCATTTATTCAATTAGGGTCGTTACATACACCCACCCTTCAAGAAACTTCGTCCCGAAGTTAAGGTATCTGATGTTACAAATGAAAGGCATGGTTCATACATTCACAGCAAGTAACTGACAATATCAGTAAGTAAATCAAGAAGTCCATACCTACTAATGTATATGTACAAGGAGTGCATGTGTAGCTAGTACATGCAAACCTCGTGCATGTACTAATAATCAAACTGTCATTCTTTAATAATTTACGTATGCATTCAATCCAGTCAACGAGGCTAGTCTTTCATAAAAGACAACAATCGGTAATTGTTTAAGAAATTCTTTATTCACAATTATCCGGTTCAATAATTTATTTTAAACAACTGTGGTTTAGTTACATCATAATGGATATTCATATATACACATTTTTCTTCATCAACTCCCACCACATGATAGATCCCCATAAAGTCTCAACTATCTACTCATCCTTCCTTCCTAACCTACTTCCAACTCCATTCCTATCCGTCCTTTGCTAGACTATCTTGGAGCGTCAGCTATACTGACCTAACTCCAAATAGAACTTGTAAGTGGAAGTGTCGCTCACTCCACCAAGCTTCCCTAGCAGGCAACTGACAGTCATCATCACACGACCTGGGGAGCGTGAACTAGCACCGTTCTCCCATGACTTCAGGTTTCGGAGGATACACGATGGGAAACGCCTCCACCCTTCCTAGCAGAACCATGGTCAACACCCTACAATGGAACACACAGGGGCACCATGTTGCTAGAGGTTTTGTCATCGTTTATTCGGTTTTGGGTAGTGTTAGTACCAAAATCATGCAATAGTCCATATATCATAGCAGTGCATCCAATTCAAAATAATTTTCATGTACATTATTCATACCATAATGTTTCTCGGTTAGTGGTCCCAATATCCACTCTCATCATCATTATCACTTGGCTATTTCATAGCCCATAACCTGCAGATTAGTCTGCAGCACAAACTCATATTTTCTATGCATTATCATCATATAATTGCATACTTTCGTTATCTCAATTTGGTATCCCCGTACCAATACACTAACATCAAAGTTTTCTAATTTGAATTAGATTTCACAATATCCTATAATTCATACTTTTTACACATTCACAAAATTATCATTTACCAAAATAGATTTCTTTGTATCTAACATCATTCTAATGGTATTTAAACATTCAACAATTTCTCTTTCTCACAATATGTCTCATCATATACATCATCATCAATAGCATTTATACATTCATAGAATTTTCATTCACATAATAGATCGCATTACATGCATCATCATCAATAACATCTAAACGTTCATAAAGTTCACATTCTCATAATAGATCGCATTTCATGCATCATCATAAATAACATCTAAATATTCATAAAAGTTCATAATTTTAAAGTTTAAGTGTCTCACTTAATGGTTTCACTGTGACTGGAAAATAAAGTGTATAGGACTCAGGAAATCCTGGCCATCTTAGGTCAAAAAGGTGGTGTTACCTACACCCCTCCTTCGAGAAACACGTTCTCGAGGTGGTCAAAATAGCGATGGATAGTCTCGCCGTAGTGTCTCGACGTCCTCCCAAGTAGCAGATCCGGGACTATACTTGTCCCATTGGACCTTAACTTGGTCTACCAAACGGTTTCTGAGCTGTCGGACTCTACGGTCCATTATGTGTAACGGTTCGACCATGAGGGTTCCCACGTCCGATACCTGCAATTCTTTCCAATTTAGTTTATGTGATTCATCAACAACATAATGACGTAAAACAGATACATGAAATACATTATGAGTTTTATGCAAGTGGGGTGGCAGTACGAGACGATAGGCAACGGGTCCAACTTTCTCTTGGACCTTAAATGGACCTATAAACCGAGGTGACAACTTTGTCCCTTTCCCGAACCATATGGTACTCTTATTAGGCCTGATACGAATGAAAACCTGATCTCCCACTTCATAACTTCAATCGATCCTGTGTGCATCTGCATAGCTTTTCTGCCTATCCAGTGCTTCCTTTAGTCTCTGTCTAATTTGAATCACCTATTCCTCCATTTCTTGAATCAATTCTAGCCCCACCGTTACTCGGTCTTCTAGTCTATCCCAACTCAATGGTGTCCTGCATGGTCTCCCATACAAAGCTTCGTATGGTGGCATTCCGATGGAACTATGATAACTGTTATTGTAAGCAAACTCTACCAAAGGTAGGTACTTTTCCCACTGGGTTTGATTATCCATTACATACATCCTAAGCATGTCTTCCATAACTTGATTTACTCTCTCAGTTTGCCCATCTGTTTCAGGATGATAAGCTGTGCTTAAGTTCAATTGAGTCCCCATTGCTGACTGTAAACTTGTCCAAAATCTAGATGTGAATCTGGAGTCCCTATCCGAAATAATCTTCTTGGGTATCCCGTGCAAACGAATAACTTCGCTTATGAACATTCATGCCACATCAGAAACATCATAAGTGTCTCTAACCGGAATGAAATGAGCACTCTTGGTTAACTTGTCCACTATCACAAGAATGGCATTGTTTCTATGAGATGTGAGCGGCAATCCTACAACAAAATCCATCGAGATAACTTCCCACTTGGACATAGGGACATCATGTGGTTGTAGGAGGCCTGCCGGGTGACGGTGGTCGGCTTTCACCTGTTGACACTCTAGGCATTTGGCGACGAAATGGACTATATCGCGCTTCATGCCTGCCCAAAAGAAGAGTTTCTTCATATCCGCGTACATCTTCATAACTCCCGGATGTGCACAATAAAGTGACCTATGGGCTTCCTTCAGTATGATGTTTCGAATATCCCCATTCTCAGGAATGTACATCCTTCCTTGATATCTTAACAATTCGTCTGTTTCCAGATTATATCCTTCATACTTTGGGTCTATTTGCCTCCCGCTTTGAAGGTCTGAAGTAACCTTTAAATACCAACTGTCTCCGTGTAGTTGTGTCAACACATGTTCCTTCAGATTGATCCTTAAAGTTACCAAGGAGAAGATATGTGGTCTCCTACTCAAAGCATCTGCAACCACATTCCTTCCCTTTTATGTACGAAATACCAAAATCGTACTCACTCATAATCTCACTCCAACGCCTTTGCCTGAAATTCAGATCTCTCTGAGTGAAGAGATGTTTTAAACTCCGATGGTCCGTTCTGAGCTCAAAGTTTCACCCCACAAGATAGTGCCTCCAAAGTTTCAGAGCCAGCATTACAGCTGCTAACTCTAAATCATGAGTCGCGTATAATTCCTCGTGCTTCTTCAACTTCCTTGATGTATAAGCTATCACTCCTCCATCCTGCATTAGCACGGCCCCCAAACCTTGTTTCGAGGCATCTGTGCAGACCATGAAGTCCTTTTCCATATCTGGCACTCGTAGAATTGGCACATTAGTTAGTAATCGCTTAAGCTCCTTGAATGCACTATCACATTCTTCTGTCCATTCATACCTGACCTCCTTGCATTGCAAAGTGGTGATGGGTTTCGCTATTGTTGAAAATCCTTCCACAAATCTCCGGTAGTAACCTGCTAGCCCCATGAAACTTCTCACCTCATGTGCATTTTTCGGCACTGGCCATTCCATAATGGCCCTTACCTTTTCTGGGTCCACAGAGATTCCTTTGCCCGAAATGATGTGACCTAGATAGTGGATTTCCTTCTGAAAGAAGGAACACTTCGACAATTTCCCATACAATTTGTTCTCTCTAAGGAAATACAACACTCTTCGCAAGTGTTCCTCGTGTTCTCTTTCATTCTTGGAATAGATGAGAATGTCATCTAAAAAAACCTGGACAAGTCGATCTAAGTACTTTCGGAATACGCTGTTCATGAGACTCATGAATACTGCTGGGCATTAGTCAATCCGAAAGGTACCACAACAAACTCGTAATGTCCAAATCGTGTTCGAAAGGCATTTTTCGGGATATCACCCTCCTTAATCCTCAACTGATGATACCCTGATCACAAATTGATCTTTGAGAATACCACCGCTCCTTTCATCTGATCGAAGAGGTCATCTTTTCACAGCATTGGGTACCTATTTTTCACTGTAGCACGGTTCAAGTCCCTGTAATCTATACACAGTCGTAAGGATCCATCCTTCTTCTTTACAAAAATTACTGGTGCACCCCAAGGTGAGACACTGGGCCTTACTAGCCCTAAGTCTAGTAACTCCTTCAACTGCATTTGCAATTCACAAAGTTCCGGCGCTGTCATTCAATACGGAGTCTTGGATATTGGTTCTGCACTGGGTTTTATCTCAATAGTAAAATCAAGCTCCCTCTCCGGAGGTAACCCTGGTAACTCGTTCGGGAAAACATCTGGAAATTCTGACAATACCGGATATTGACCTAATGAGGGTCCCTTCCTTTCATTCACTGCCTCCACTACATAAAGTTGGCACCCTTGCCTCAAGCACCGCTTGACCTTCATAGTTGATATAAAGCGTAATTACACTTTTCTCTGTACACCCTGAATCTCTATTGGTCTTCCTTCATCATCAATACAAAGTACCCTCTTTGCGAAACAATCTACCAAAGCTCGATGAGCCGCTAACCAATCCATCCCAATGATTAGGTCATACGTCCCAAGAGCAGTGACGTATACCTTCAACCTGGTAGTGCACACTCCTAGGTCTACTACACAATTATCGACACTAGGTCCTACAGCTTGTTTTTCCCTTGAAGCCATCTCGACTTGTTTAAAATCATCGTGCTCATAGGCTGCCAGCCCACTCTTCTCTAATGCAGATGGTGAAATGAAACTATCTGTCACACCAGAATCAAACAAAATATTAACATTTATATGATTTAGCGTACCTGATGACTCCACTACTGTGGATTGATGTTCATCCTAGCAGTTGTTAACCGCTGCATAAATCTTGTGGTTGCTACTTGATCTTCCCATTGGTGCCTTTCCTTCTCTATGCATAAACCCTTGTTGTAACTCTGGGAAGTCCCGCTGGTAATGGGGTCCTTTGCACCTCCAATAGGTAATATGAGATGGAACTGGTGCACTGTTATGTGACTGTCCCTGAAATGAGTTCCTCCCCCTGGAACCCCTGCCCCTACTAGTTATTCCTTGTGATTGTCGTGGGCCTGTCTGCACCGTTGGCGATGAATGAGACGCAGCACTAGCTGCCATTGAAATCCCTACAGTTACTGTCCTTGGTATGCCTCTGTTACCATAAGGTGGTGGCCTTGAGCCCCCTCCCCTTGAAAATGTCCTTGGGGTCTTTCCTACGAATCCTGGGTGATGCGGAAATGTCGATCTTGCACCCCCTATTAAGTTCATGTGTTCTTCTGCGTAACACGCACTTTCTACCGCCTCTGCTACTGAAGATGGCTTCCACATCCTTACCATAGCTCTTATCTTAGGGTTCAGTCCATAAACGAAGCGATCATCCTGTCGTTGGTCGGTATCCATATACGACACATATTTGACCAGTTCCATAAATCTGATCTCATATTCTTCTACAGTTCTATTCCCTTGTATTAAGGCATGAAATGCCCCTACCTATTGTTCCTCGTAGTATGCTGGTAGATATTTCCTTCGGAACCTCTCCTCGAAAAGTTCCCAAGATACTATGTCTGGGGTAAGGTGTAGTTGTATTTCTAAGTTTCCCCACCAGTTCAAGGCGCTGTCCCTTAACTGGAAAATTGCAATCTTGGCCTTTGAATTGGACGTATAATACCTTAAGGAAAAACACCTTGTCATGCCTTCCAACCATGCTTCCGTGCGTTCACTGGCACGACCTATGGAAAACTCCAGAAGTTTGATCTTCTGTAACTCTCGTGTGATGTCTCCGGGTGGAAGTTCTCCCCTTGAGTTCCTTGAGGCTTCTGGATTACCGGTTCCAGATGGTGAGGGTTCCACTTCAGCCCCCGCTGGTTGGCGCCCCTTTAAGGTCTCGTTAATGGCTTCCAACGAGCGTAGTATGAGGGCTAGTTCGGGTGGTGGTGGTGGTGGCGGTGGTGGTGTCGGTGGTGGTGATGGTGTGGGTGACGTCGGTGGTGCCCGTGACGACGCTCCCCTGCCTCGACCCCTTCGAGTCCTGGCCATCCTGTATGACTTAACCTACATCACCCCCAAATTTGTCTGGGTGAGTTCAAGGATGTTTCAAATGGGTGCTACTTAAACTTAGAAACGGGGTTGGGCGTAAGTTTTCTTTACTTGTCTGTAAACAGATGTTACTCCATCAGGGGAATTGGCTCAGTTTGGGTCAGGTTTAAGCATCTAAGCTTGGTTTGTTCGTTCTTGCAAAAAAAAAAAAAAAAAAGAATTATTGGTTCCCTCGCTCTGTGACTACATTAGCCTTGTGCTTTACTCGTCACTTCCTAGTGCCTGCGCCACCAGTCTAAGTCTTAATAATCATTAAATATCTTTAAGGTAGCCTAACCTTACACTTAATTAATTAATTAATTTTAAAAAGAAAATTATTATACTAATTTAATTTATCTTAAATTAATAATGAAAATTATCTCGATCTTATATATATACGTATTATTTATACTAATTTATTTAATTTAATTTAAATTATTTTAACATTTTGACTATATATATAAATGATTAACGTCCTCACAAGGGTTCGGGCACGCATGGGTTCTACGTGCTCGTCTGGATTTCATAAGCTCCCTCGTATCCCAATTTCTACACCTGTCAACCTTTCAACGCTCCACGCGTTTTTCCTCTGTTCCACTTTCTCCCTTGTTGGGTCTTTCCTTGCATCAGTCTTTGTTCACCACAGCTCTGCCTCTGCTCTGCTCTGAGGTTTTCAGAATTTTCCCGCCATGGTTCACCTTCACAACGTAGTTCAGAGCACTTTACCAGTTCGTCTTGCAGAAACATAGTATTTTGATATGGCCCCTGATAGGATTCAGGACCTGGAGTCCAGTCTCCTTGATTCTCTGGGAACCAGTCCCTTGTCTGTACATTTTTGTGTAGCTCGCCCTCAGCTACAGTAAGAGGTATGATTCATTCTGCCTGTGGTGCATAGTTTCAGTACCTTCATGAAGAACGCGGGGTTATTCGTATCAAGAATTTGCATAGACCTTCCTTTCGCGGTGCTAATAAATGGTGATTTCTTCTTTCGAACAAAATTCATTCGCCTGTGTAAACTTATAGCTATAAGCATATATATATTGTTATATGTGTATACAGGATTTTTCATCTTCATCAACCGAGCCGAGCGGCTCTGCGAATTTTCCCTAGTGTCACTGGTCAATATCCGACCCTCAGGTCTTCCCATTTCTTCGTGTTTTCTTCCCTGGGACCACACCCAAATTCCCTTTAGGAATCCTATTATCGAGCTTCGGGGTTTCATATTCCTCAATGTCGAGAATTCCTGTTCCTTCAAATTCCCGATATGACATTTTATGCACTAGCCCTTCAGGCTAGACACCCATCTCATATGACCGGCGTCCCATGTGACCCTAGCCCTATCTTTTATCGGAGTTTCGGGGTTCTCAATGTCAAGCCTCACAAGTCCTTAGGACTCGCGATTCTCTGATCCCCAATTTGCTCCTAGCGCTTTAGCTCTCCAAGCTAAGGCCATGGTCTACGCGACCTTTCCTCGTGACCGCAGTCTTGTCCTTATCGGGTTTCGGGTTTCGCGACTTTCGTTGTTATGAACCCCTGCCCTCACAGTTTCCTGACTATCGATTTACCGATGCAGTACCCTATGCATTAGCCCTTCGGCTAAGCCTTTTTGGCCCATATGACCACTATATCCCAGGGCCACGACCTTATCCCACATCGGAGTTTCGGATATCGCAATACTGCATTGCATGAATCCCGTGTCCACGGAATTCCCGATATCTCGGTACCCGATGTGCCTATTCCTTGCGTTCTCCCCGTTTTGGCTATGCCGAGGTCCATGTGACCTGCACCCATGTGACTGCGGTCTTATCCTCATCAAGATTCGGGGTTTCTCAATTCTTACTTTCATGAACCGCTCGTCCACGGAATCCCCGATTTCCCGATGCACGATGTGATTATGCCTTGATCAAAGCTTTAATTAATTAATGCCCTTTTGACGAAGGTTTAAGTGTTAAGTTAATTACATCAGGCTTTCAGGGTTCGCGAGTTCTCCTGACGTGATTTTCTCACCACCGAGAATCCCGAAATGCCGATCCCTGATGCACGTGTGAGCTCTCTCTCTCCTCTGCGTCACCACTGCCTCGTTTCATTCTATCGGGTATCGCAAAATCGTGACTTCTAATGCAACAATTCCTTTGTATGCAAAAGTCTGAAATGATGAATCCCGACTCCTTCAGATCCTGGGACACGTGTCCCTCCAATCGAACGGCTCTGTTCTCGCATCGGGAAATCGCATGTCGGAGGTTTACGCACTCGTTCATAAACCCTTCCTAGCTCCGAACCCCGATATGGAGTGACACCTGTCCTCCACTTAAACGTCATGGTTGTGGGACCCGTCTCGTTTCGGGATTTCGCGACTTCTCCGGTCGTGATTCCTTTGTATGCAGGAAACCCAAAATGCCGAACCCCGATCCCTCGGGATCCCCTAACACGTGTCCTCATAATGAACAGCTCAGATCTCATCGGGAAATCGCAGATCGCGATTTCCTGTTGCACAATTTCCTTACCATCAAAAACTCCGATGGACAAAACTCCGACGACACCCGATCCTTTGCCACCTGTCCTTGTAGACGGACAATCCTGATTGATTCTCAGGGTTTCGGGACTTACGATGTCCTGGTTCTCATGACCTCGAGAACTCTAATTTTCCGATGGGCCAATCGCCGATGGTTCTCGATGGTAGACACATGTCTCACAGATGGATGGATGTGATTGTACTGGGATTTTCCTATGGGTTTCCCGACTCTTCCCAGATGATGGACACCTGTCCTTCACTCTAACTCTAGTGGTCCCACCTTGCTTACGTCACCGTCGGGATATCGCCAATCGCGATTCCCAGCGACGCAGTTTCCTTATCTTTGAAAACCCCGATTTCCCGATTCACGACTCTACAGGATCCTCTGACACGCGTCCTCGTACAATGGATGGTCCAGATCTGATCGGGAAATCGCGTATCACGATTTCAATATGTATAAGTTCTATACTCCCCAAATCTCCGATGGTAAAATCCCAACGCCTCCCAAACGCTGACACGTGTCCTGCCGAGATCAACGGCTAGGATCCGTTCTCAGAATTTCGAGGACCACAAGGTCTCTATTTTCTAGCTTCACAAAACCTCGATGACTCAAATTTCCCGATGACTCCTCCTATGCGCGCTAGGGCTTAAACCCTGCGCAACTTGTCTAAATCTAATGGCTAACGGGATTTCGTCCGAGATCCGACGACGCAGATCCGTTCTCCCGTGTAACAGACAACTCTTCTTCGAAATAATGATTAATTTGCATGAAACATTACGTAATGTAAAAATTTCTCTCTTTAGCACGTTTGAAATTTTATAAGGGTCTATAGTTCCTGAGGATTTTTTTTTTTTTACATTATTTAAAATTCACCGAGGCTGATACAGGCAACTAGTTTCACTGTTCCTGCATAATGTAAGTCTGCTAAATTTCCTTTTTTTTTATCCGGCTGCTTTAAGGTAGCCATTTATATATGAAATGACCCTTCAACTTTCTGGTTTGCTGCTACCATTTTAAAGGGCGTTCCTTCAAATATTCCAGCTAAAACTGTAGTAACCATATATGATCTAGTTAAAGGGTATTGTCTAAAACGGTTGCTTATGATATACATGAGATCATTTGCTTGGATACCATGTTGTATCCATCCTATTTGGTCAAACTGAACGTGTGTTTCTTACAGGTTAAGCATGGCTGGAGTTAACACTCCGGGTTTCAGCCCTTAGGCTCCAGATTTTGAACTAAGACGCTCTGATACCATATGTAATGGCCTAATATATTTCTAAACATCATTAAGTCTCATAAACATTTTATGAAATAAACTGAAATAATAACTTTCAAGCATAATATTGATTTTCAGAACAGAAACTTCAGTAGCTTAGATTTATCAATAAATACCGATTTCATGACAGAAAGAAATAAATACATAACTTGACAAAGTACCTGGTTCTGATGCTAATTTATGTTTCCTGCTGCCTTGCTCTCTGCTACTCAGTCCAGTCCTACCACATACATAGAAAATAACNTATTTCTAAACATCATTAAGTCTCATAAACATTTTATGAAATAAACTGAAATAATAACTTTCAAGCATAATATTGATTTTCATAACAGAAACTTCAGTAGCTTAGATTTATCAATAAATACCGATTTCATGACAGAAAGAAATAAATACATAACTTGACAAAGTACCTGGTTCTAATGCTAATTTATGTTGCCTGCTGCCTTGCTCTCTGCTACTCAGTCCAGTCCTACCACATACATAGAAAATAACTGCCCAAAACTAATGTCCACCCTGCCAACTAGGAAAACGACCTAGCTCCAGGATATCTACGGATATCCTGGCCCCCGTGCCCAAAACCTCTAGCAACTCGGTGCCTCCCTTATCAATATGTCATAACCAGTAAGTCTCGTGTCTCAATCTGAGCACATATATCACAGTAAAGCTCTCAGCTCTCTGCAGATGGCAAAACAACAGTTTCCCGCATCCATTCCCTCCTCCGCCCTGAATGGTGCGCACATCCCCCTCTTCCCTTCCCTTATTCCTCCCTACCAACTCACGCATTCACTCCTCAACCAACCCCGTCCTCCATCCTTCATTTCTTTATTAACATTTTTATCCTCTTGGTATTTCTAGGCTTATCGCCCTGCATACACCACCCTCTGCAGCATACGCAATCCCCGTTATCCCATTTTTTATTTATTTATCTCTTAAATTTATGTCACAAGTCATTAAATGAAATCTTCAGTTTGATTATTACTTAATTAATCACACTTATTTTCTTTAATTAATTTTTCTTTGTAATCTTTAATCATTTATTCAATTAGGATCGTTACATGCAAGGATAGAGTGCGACCAAGATTCTTTCTTCTATCATTCCTAGATGGGAATTTTTAGCAATTGACGCCACAGGGAAGTCAGGTGGTCTTATCACGGGTTGTCACTCCAAGGATATCCATGTTTAAAACTCCCAGGGGATCCCCTACGTTCTTTCCATCTTTTCTAGGATGACTAAGTTTCCCCTCCCCTTCATCTATATAAATATCTATGGACCCTATGCTGACAGGGAAACCTTATGGGGAAAATTCCTCAAATCCCCTCTCATACATTTAGATTGAATTATCATAGGAGGAGACCTAAACTTTACTCTCAACTCCAGTGAAATATGGGGACCAACACTCTCAGACCCTCTGGCCCCTTTCGTTTCCCAATAATTAGAAGAATACAAGCTGATGGAAATCCTCCCTCATAAATACGCCCCAACTTGGAGGAATATTAGAAGAGGGGATGTCAGAATAGAAAAAAGGATGGGCATATTATTAATCTTTGATGATCTCTTCTTCATCAATATATGTCTCTTCCAATGGATTGATATAGGAGGTATATCAAACCACAATCCTATCCTATTGGAACTCATCATTGATCTAAAAAATTCCCCCAACCCATTCAAATTCAACTCCTCATGGATCAAAGGCCCATCCTTTCTTTCGATGGTTCAAGATTTTTGGACCCCCTACAATCCTACTCTTCTTAAATCCCCTCAAATCCAATTTCACTCAAATATCAAGAAAATAAAGTCACTTCAGTAAAATGGTCCAAATACAAAAAGGATCAAGAGGACGAATCCATGAGGAGAATCAAAATATAGCTTGAAAATTTGAGAATTTCGAAAGTTGAGTCCACCTTTTCTAAGCAACAAAAGGTTCTTACAAAATCCCTAGAAAAAGAAAAAAATATAATCCTCCTTAGAAGAGAAAAGACCTGGAGATTAAAAAGCAGATCCCTTTGGTTATAGTCTAGGGAGGAAAACATAAATTTCTTCCACCACTATGAAAATGGAAGGAAGATCATAAACAATATTTGGAACATAAGAAAGGATTATGGATTTCTAGACTCCTCCTTCAATGACATTGCTTCTGAAGGAGTATCCTATTTCAAATCCCCCTTAAAAAATGATCGAAGGGGAACAATTGATGCCATTCTTGAAACCATACAACTCTTCCCCATATTCACAAGCATATATGACAATGAAAATATAATGGAAAAAAATAAAAAAAGGATAAACTCCTTTGGTTCATCCACGGTTTCCAAAGAGACAACATTCCAAGACCAGATGGGTTCCCCATGGATTTATACAAAGGGTTCTTTGACATACTGGGAGAACATATCCTTTGGGTTGTTGAATACTCTAGGACCACCAAATAGATGTTCTCTCCCTTCAACTCCACCTTTCTATCCCTTGTCCCCAAAGTTTATAACCCCACCTCTTTTGATCTATTCCACTCCATATCACTCTGCAATGTGGTCCACAAGATCATCACCAATATCATTGCAACGAGATTAAAAAAAACTCTTGAGGAAAACATATTGGTTGAGTAATTCGGCTTTCTAAAAGGAAGACAAATACACTAAGCAATCAGATTGGCCCAAGAAGGATTTCATACCATTCATTCTAGAAATCTAAAGGCAGTGACATACAAGGTCCATCTTTAAAAATATTTTGACAGGGTCAGTTGGATGTACATCAAGATCCTCCTCATCCACTTTGGGTTCAATCACAATTTTGTTACTTGGATATTGAATTTCTCAACACCTCCTCTTTTACACTTCTCATCAATAGAGCCACATCCTCTTTCTTTAACATAGAAATAAGACTTGGAAAGGGATTCCCTCTCTCTCCCCTCCTCTTCCTTTTGGTCATGACTCGTCGAATGTCTCAGCAAGATAATTTCAAATGTCGATACTCAAATATCTTATAAAGGTGTAGAAATAAATGATCAGGTATCTCTTTCCCACCTTCTCTTTGTATATGACATCCTAATATTCTGTGACGAAAGCGACCAATCAATAGACCATCTCATATCCATGTTATATTTATTTTGTAAAGCATCGGGGATGAATATCAACCCAAAACAATCTATTCTCATTTCCCGGGGACAAAGCAATCAGGAAAAAATCTACACATAACACACTCTAGGATCTCTCGGTAACTCTATGGATGAAGGACTGAAATATATAAGCCTCCTCCTCAAGACAAACAATTATCTCTCAAAAGAATGGAATTGGCTAATTTCCAAAGTAGAGAAGAGGATCAAAACTCGGTACAACAGATGGTTGTCTAGGGTTGTAAGACTAGTCCTAATCAAGTTAGTCATCGAAGAAATTCCAGTATACTAGACTTCTCTAGCCTGGGTTCTAAAAAGAATCCTATCCAAGATCAAAAATTTGGCATTCAAATACCTATGGGAGGGAAAAGATTACTCTAACATCTTAGTTCTAGCATCATCTCAGATATGTTGGCTCTTCCAAAAGCTTCAGGGGGTTGGGGACTAAAAAATATTCACTTATTCTCAAAATCTTTGGCAACTAAGAATGGATGGAATGTTATTGAAACTAATGGCTTATGGTTTCAAATATTCAAAGAGAAATACTTCTCAAATGACTCCCTCATGACATGGATTCGAAGACCCCCAAAAACATCATTCAATGGATTAATAGTCTGGAAGGATATTTTCCAATACTTCTCATTGATAAAAGATTGTCTCATATGGAAAGTGGGAAATGGAGAAAAACTCATTATCGACAAGGATTCACAGATTGGTTTCTCAAGCAACCACCTTCTTCCAGAGCATGATCTACAAAAAATGCATCAAAATGGATTCTTCTTTATAACTCAAATTCACATGGGTGAGATGGGACAAAACATATGGATCTCCGAGAGGGAAGTATGGATAAATGAACAACAAACCCCAAACTGGGACAGATACATATTGGCTCTAAATGAATACTTGGTACACCTATCAGACCAACATGACAAGTGAGGTAAATACTCTTCAAAATATGTAAATGAATCCCTCCTTATTGAAAATGATATTACACCCCCACCATGGTGGGGTAAATTAATATGGAAACTCAACATCCTTGCAAAAAACAAACTCTTCACCTGGCTCCTCCTAAAAGGAAAGATCCCCACCTGGGAAAATTTACAGAAAAGATGTTTCACAGGGCCCAACAAATGTCCCCTCTATAAACAATAAGAAGAAACAAGAAACCATCTCTTTTTGTCTTGTCCTTACACTCTTGAGGCATGGAAAAACATAAAAAGAACATTAAATTACAACTCAGATTGGAAAGGAGAGTCCATTCAGAAAGCTTTGCAAACCTGGTGGGGGAATCAAAATATAAAACAAAATAGAGACCTCCCCTCTATGGCTTGTTGGGGCATCTGGATTTCTAGAAATAAAGCTATATGTGAAGAGAAGGAAATCCCTCCTCACAGATGTGCTTTAAATAATCTTTCCATTTTCGAATCCCTCCCATCCAAATAAATTGATCCTTCTTTCCATCCTCCTTCACAACATCCAGAAGTAAAAAAATATATATCCCTTGAGAATTCTTTAATGGATTAGCACAAGGATACCCTTCAAAATGGGGGCATGAGGCATCCTACATATTTATAAATCCACCTTTATAAATTTCTCAGCAACAAAAATGAATTCACAACACTTCTTCCTCTCCTCATCTAGCCAAAGAAAAATATATTTCTCAGCTACAATTTTTTGGGGACTCTCTGCTAGTTGTAAACATCATCAAATACATACACATTCTACACAACTTCTCTCTACATCATATCCTGGAAAAAATCAAAATAATTATCGCCACTCTCACCACTTTTTCCATTTCACATGTTTACAGGGACAAAAACAAAGAAGAATCTTTCCAAAGGTCGAGTGGTGTTGGAAAAAGGCATATGGAAAACATGGGAAAAAGGTCTAGAATGGACCATTGAACATGTTCATACCACTTGTTTCACATATTGTCTTGTATGCCTTTTGATACTATCTATTTGGATCATTTTTGTACTATTTAAGGTACTATATATTTTTCTATATATTGAAAATATCATAATGTAAATCAATGTTTATATTAGTGGAAAAGAATCAAGAATATAGTTGAACATACAGATCCAAGAATCATACTAAGAATACATGACTAAAGGAATGTCAGATCCATCTAGTAATGTAATTTTGTTTCATATAATAAAACTACTTGATTTTTTTCTTTGGATACACACACACACTTCTGCATTAAAATATCATCTTCCTTGGATGTAAGGAAGTAGGTTAATGGTCCAATATCTAGAGGCATTTGGAAAGAGTGAAAACCTACCCCCTCGCAGACCACCAGTGGGTTATTCAAGGTAGTATGGTTCTCCTTGAATAATGGTGACGAGTCAGCTTGCATATGCAGATAGCAATCAATGATGGTTGTCTCCATTGTTGGCTAACTTACTGAGTTATGATAGGTTCTCCCACTATGAATATGTGTGTGTGGGTCAATCCTCCCCACCCAAATTCAATTCCTACAAGTGACATGTTGAGCTCTTAATGAGTATATTTTTGTAATGGTTTCGATCCTTGTTGTTGACCGACCTTGTGCCCTAAATATTCTAGGGTTTACCCTAGGTACCATCCTTGGAATGAGGGGAAGTACTCAAGGACTTTCTCCATGCAGTGTAATCTAGAAAAAAAAATTGCTAACATAATAGAATTAAGATTTTTAAGCAAATTAGTCCATTAAGTTTAGCTCTAGTGGTTGGGAGGAATGATTTTTATCCTACCCACCCCAGTTCAATTCCCGTAAGTGACATGTTGAGTTCATAACGAGTATATTGTTGTAATGGATTTGAGCCTTTTTGTTAATCGACTTTGTGCCTTGAATATTCTAGGGTTTACCCTAGGTACCATCCTCGAAATGAGGGTAAGTACTTAGGGGCTTTCCCTGGGATTTGTAACCTAGAAAAAAAAAGGTGTTTTAATTTTTTTTTTAATATATATATATATATATATATATATATATATATATATAATCAATTAATTAATTAAAATCAAAATAGAAATATTTTTTTCTCTTTTTTTGTCAATTGGGTTTAGCTCGGGTGGTTGGGAGAAATTATTGTTATCCTCCCCACCCAGGTTCAATTCCCACAAGTGGCATGTTGAGCTCTTAATGAGTACATTATTGTAATGGATTTGAGCTCTATTATTGACAAGCTTTGTGCCCTAAAGATTATGGGGGTTACCCTAGATACCATTCTTGAAATGAGGGAAGCAGTGGTCAAACTTGAAGGGTATATATTCATTCAACCCTTCCATGATGAAAATTATAAAAAGTAGTTGTACTTCAATTGACAAGAGTAAACTAGGTACATACTTCAAAAAATATATTCTAAATAAGATATTATCTTTCCAATTATTTAAAATGCTAAAATTTAATGAACAACTAGATAGATAAGTTGTCAAATGGGTTTAGCTTGAGTGCTTGGGAGGATGATTGTTATTCTCCCCACCCAAGTTCAAGATCACAATATAAAACTTTATACAGAATCACAAAATAAAATAAAAAAATGAACACCAATATAATCCTAAGGATGAAATCTATGTATCGATATGATGCATGAGCAATGCATCTATGTGTCCTTATTAATCATGGGAGTCATGTTCATTTTAGATCTCATTAAAAAGAAGAAATTGTAGTATATCTTGAGGTCTTTGTTGAAGGGTGATAATTATATCAATATACTATAAAAGCAATGAAGAGACTCTACTTACAATATAGGCCTCTAGAAACATGACAATCTAGCATGACTACATCCATTTCTTATTATTTAAGCTAAGATGTTTATGTTTTGGAGCTTCCGAAGATACATAAAAACACAAAACTAAATGAAATTACTCATAAAGATCACAAATTTTGTTAACTTTTACTACAGATATTGATTTTTCACTTTATCTCTCAAACCATGTGAAAATGCACAAAAGAGTGGGATGTTAGAGAATATTAGCATAATACTAATGCATAATATTGATGACAATAAAAATTATGTTACCTTTTCCCTAGATTTCTTAAGAATCCCAACTAGGTTCAAAAATGTTGTTCCAAGAATTAATGTTGCAAATGATACATCTCCTTGATCTTGGGCTTGGGTTGAGGTAGGGAGAAAGAGAACTTTGGGGAAATCTCAAAATATTCGCACAGTATGATCACACCTATGTGTTATACATCAAAATTTCACAATTGAGTTTCACACCCTAAGTGTCGCAAAGTGGCGTATGCACCTTGTTAAGTGTCGCATGCATTGTCACAAGTGTCGTATGCACCTTACCTAGTTTCACTTTCACTTTTTCGAGTTTCACAACCCATTGACACCATGAAAGACATTTTCCATGATCCCTAATTCATATTGGAGGAAGAAATCCACCATATAAAGGTCAAAACACACATTTTTTCTTGGAAAAATCAACCATGTTTTGGGCATTTATGAAGGGTGGCTCCCCCATGGACATGTTGGGGGAGTGCCACTTCATGGAATGGAACCCCCCTTTCCATGTTATAGGATCTCCACTCTATAGGATGGTGCCCTGTGTCCAGTTTTAGAGGAGCATCAGTCTTGTTAGAGAGAATTGGGGGACCTCCACCTTATTCTATGGGCTAGCTCTCTTAGGATGAGGTTGGCTATGTTTGACCCCCATGCTATGGATTCACCTTAGAATCTGATCCAAACCTTAAGGAACCATATCCTCAACCATATCCTTCATTTTCTCATGGTGGTTGTGCCTCTAAAGCCTATATATTGAAGGTATTTCCAAGGTGAATGGGGGTAAGATTATAGGTATCAAACCTTTGATTATGGGGGAAGAATTTTCATTTTGATTTCAATATTCATGCAAAGACAGGATGATGAGATCTTGTAGAAGTGTTGAATCGTAAATCACACTTTGTAAGTGCTGATTTTGGCTTTCCAATTAATATATACTTGGCCTATTTCCTTCAAGTTTATGTCTTGTTACATTTGCTTGTCTATTGTTTCTCTAATCTTTGTAGATAGACTTGTTTTATATAATCTTATAGAGTAGGAGATAGGTGTTTTCCCTTTTTTCCATTGAATATCTCAATTTGTGCCAGGGAGCTTGGAGATCAAGCCCGAGGATTGGAAGCAGTTAGGACAAACGTCGAAACAGGTTCATCATATCATTTCTCTCCTTCTCATTTTGATTGGTTAAGATAAGTTTAAAGGGATGTTAGTGTGCACTTGTACTATTTATTTCTTGGTATAGGGGTCTAGTAATCCAAGGGAAGTTTCATTTGTCCGTAGGAGAAACATTCTGTAACATGAAATTAGTGACTATGTTGGGGATCGACTTTGACTAGTCTTTCCTTGGATCGTCTAAATCCTTTTCCTATCATTAGATATTTCTTGTTTGATGATTGATTCTGATATATTTCCCTTTTCCTTTTCCTTGTTGAATATTTTACAGAGTCATTGACTAAGTATTTGTTGAGTCTAATCTTGTTAGAAGCCATTTTTTGAACTTTTCCAGAAAGTGGCACTTGCCTACTGTTCAAACCAAGGCGCCATTAGCCTGATTGATGCTCCCTTGCAGTGCATACAAGGGAACCATTATCTTATTGGAGCTCCCTCGAAGCCTCCTAGGGGGCGCCATTCTCTTGACTAACACTCTATCTCCTTGAGAATAGGGGCGCCAATCTCCCTTTTCAGGATTTTTTGCCTCTTTCCGCCTGGTTTTTCTCAGTCTTCTTTTGAGAGGTTTTTTTCCTTGTGACTCCTTATTGTATTTGACTTTGTTTGGATTAAGGGTTTGATACTTATCACTCATTTTTATCTTTTTTGAGCTTGCAAACCTCTTCTACGTTGCGAGATTGGTTCACCTTACTTTTCATTAGTTTGGTCTTTGTCTCATGATGTTCTCAATTATTTGATTCGTTGGAAGAGTCTGCAAAGGTTTGATTGGTCTTGAGTTTATTTTCAATTTTCTTTAGAACATATCACTCTTTTAAATTATTGAGATTCTTTTTCTTACCAAAACCTATCTTGAATGCTTGTTTCTTGTTGCTCATATTTTAGGATTGTTGAGTGATTTTCTCTTCCTCTTTTTCATTGTTTGCATTCTTGTTGGAGGCATTCTGACATTGTGCTTTCTTGTCGATTTTTGAGTTCTTGATTGAGCAAGTTATTTCATACTTAGTCTCTCTCAGTTCTCTTCAGTTTTTAGTGCATTTCTTGTTCATTCTTTTTACTTCATATTCCTTTGTATCTGCATTGTATTCTTGCATTGAAAGTAAGGAAGTATAAAGAACTTGCATTTGATTTAGGTTCATTGCATTTATAATCAAAAAAATATAAATTGATTCCATTCAAAGTCTTGGGTGGTACATGTTCATAGTTTGCATTAGGTTTATGCATTTGGGAATGGAAAAAAGACTCTTCTCCTTTCCATAGATAGAGTTCATCGAATAGAAAAAAATTTATCTCATTATTTTTCACTCTTTTGGAGTTGAAGTCACGAATCTCATCAGTTTCATTTCATACCCTTGAGTAAACAACAACTTAAAAATCAAAGCGCCAATTAAAATCTCTCTAGAAATTTTTCTTTCTAGGGGTCTGCAAACCTACATTAGCTTAAGTGTAGGGCTTTGGAATAGGTGTTGAGAATAACTTTCCAAATCCATAAACAAACATAGAATCTTGCGATAGGGAGAGAAAATCCAATTTTCTTATAAGCAAAGTCGGGACCCCCCTCTCACACAGGGGTTAAACACGAGGTCACGTATGGGAGAGCAACAAATATTACCCCTGCTAATATTAACCAAACGTATTGGAAAGATCGTATACTGGGGGTTCTTCTTGAAGTGTCACTGGTTTCATTAGGTATCAGTGCTTCATGAATCTCGAATTCGTTCGAGGTCCTCTGGAGTTTACCAGTCCTCTTGTCTTCAGTCCTTTAGAATAATTTCGGACTTGATATCCTACCCATTGTTGGATATATGGGTTGGCCCGTGTTCTACCTTATTTCTCCAACAAAACCCTTTTCACCATTGGCCCTTCTAGTAAACCAGAAGGCTACACCACGCACATAGTGCAAAGCACAGTCTCACCCGAGATGGATTATGGGTGACTGCAGGACGTAGATGTTTGAAGTCATGGAAGGGATTGGGGATTTTATTTTTACTTCTTCTTCTACTTTAACATGCATTCTCTCATAACATTCATTAGATCTACCATTTTAGCCATTCAATAACATCTATTTGGCATACACATTATAGTGCACATTGTAAATAAACTTTAACAAATGCATTAATTTATCCATTCATTCATTATAAAGCACATAAAAGAAACATATCACACATAGAGACACGATTTAATTATG
>JASDQU010103389.1:202298-216294 GCA_032191745.1 Picea mariana | reverse complement strand
TCTTATTTCTTATCCTTCATAAAAATAGCATTGTGTGCATTACATCATAGGGTTTAAGAATGGTGCATGAGGTTGACCAACATCGCACCAAGCTCCATAGCTTGTGACCTAACCATCAATTACATCTCAACTCTGAATCCATCTGAGATCTGCAGATATCAACAAAATACAGACTTCATCTCAAAACTCAAAAGGATGTTCCAAACTAAGTTCTTCACCATCAAAAAGGAAACCAAAGATCAAAAAATACCTCAATCTACCTCATACATATTCTATTTATTCAACAAAAATGGGTAAAAACTCTTACATTATGACTCAAAAACCCTAATCCTAAGTGGACTATACTTTCCCACTTTCCAACTGCCTTTCGCATAGTTGGTCTTCATTCATGCTTTGACTTGCGTTTATATTTCTTCTTTCCTAGCGCACTGCTTCCTTTGCCCTTTGTCACACTACTTTTCCTTCTTTTCTGGCATGCGTAGTTTCCTTTGGTCCATTCTACCTCGCTTATTATGCTTAACTCCCAAAATTTCCTACTCCAACACCCATACGCTCGATCCTGGCAATTAACTATACCCGCTCGGAGGCCAACTGTGATTTGGTAACCTTAGTGGTATTTATCTCTAGGGTTCATACACAAGGTGATAATGAAGGGGGGTCATTTTTGTACCTGGTTCAGACGTTGGGAAAACTCACTTGGGCTCCTTAGAGGGTAACCCATGGATAGACCGTGAGGGAACTTGCACCAAGGTGTAATTCCATTAAGCAGGTCTCCAACGTAATTGATCCACCCACTCTATATCAACCCCTTTTTCATATTGATCGTGGGACATTGGATTTCATCACCAACTAGCGTGTTCACTGTGAAAAGGTTTGTTTGTTTGGTTTGCTTCCTAGATTTTTTAGCGTGTGTTGTTTGTTTTCCCTAGAATCCCATAGGTTTGAGTTCCTTTTTATGGCATCAGTTCCTGGAACTACCAAAGAAGGAACCCATTTTTCCCAAGATACCATTTTTTTCTCCTTTTGTGGGACACATTGGTCCTCCTTATATCGCTACTTTGAGTCTTCCTGGACTCACTATTGGGTTACCGGTCTTGTTGTTTTCCACTTCGGTGAACATAAATTCTCCTAGTGATTTGTCTGTAAGTACTCCACTCTAGGTGCATCAACCTCATGTCGATCCTCTTCCTTCTTCTCTCGTAGGGTATTCTTCTCGTTCTTCCTCTTCGCTTAGTGAAAGCTCTATAGCTAGTAAAAATGTGGATAAGAAGAAGAAAAATAAGAAGATTAAGAAGAAGAAAAATAATATAGGGGGGGGACTTCCAAACACTACAGGACATGTTGGAAGTGATAAACCTACTACTGCTCATCATGCTGAAAGTGTTTATAATTTCAATAAGTCTACCAAGACACATCACAAACCCAAATTCCCTTGTAGGCTTTGTAAGGGTGACCACCTTATTAAGGATTGCCCTGGTATTCCTAAGGTTGTAGAAGTGTGGTCTAAGGGTTCTCAACCCGTGTCGTCAGTCGATGCAGGTCATGCTAGTGAAAAACCATCAACTAGTGATAATCAAGTTGGAAGTAAGAAGGGTAAAGTCAAATTTCCTTGCTTGTTATGTAAGGAGATGAAATGCAGCTACCTTTTCCCTCGTATGGATGAGGCTTCACATCTATTGAAAAATATTGTTGATGTCCAACAACAACTTCCATCTCCCAACCCACCATTGGTTGATGAACTGGTCAATTTGGTTCCATCATCGGTCAATCTGGTTGATCAGGTGATCCATCCAGTTCCATAATCAATTGAGTCAGTTGATCAAGTGATCGATTCGATGTCACCTTCAATCAATCCAAATCTCCCATTGGAGAGTGAAGTTAAAGTGGTCGATCCAATACCACCCTTGTTCGATCCCACTCCTCCTTTGAAGAGTAAGGATGTCCCTTGGGTCATTCTTGTTTCTATGGATTCTTCTAGACAAGGGGGAAATTCACTCGTCCCAACAGAACCCCCTCCGAGTAATGAGGTCATTCTTTTAGATTGGGGTGCACTGTTGGAATCTCGTCTCCCTTCCTATATACCTTTCAAAATAACTATTCAGGTTTTTGGTAGGGACATTCCTTAGACTATTGTTGATGAAGGTGCATCCATTAGTATTTTATCCTCCATTGCTTGGCAAGCTTTAAGTTCTCCTCAGCTTGCATCAATGCCTCAAAATCTATTGGCTTTTAAAAGAAGGGCTAGTCAACCTTTAGGGATCCTTCCTCAGTTTCATGTTACTTTAGGAGGGAAAATTTTCTTTATTGATATGATGGTATCCCACGTCCCCTTTGGGTTTAATTTTCTCCTCAGACGAGATTATGTTTATGCTATGAAGGCTCTTGTGTCCACATTCTTTTGAATGATGTGTTTCCCTCACAATGAAAACATAGTGACCATAGACCAGCTTTCATTCATTGGACCTCATGTGATGGTCAACCATCTGAATTCCCTAAACGGTTCTTACATTTCAACGACGTTTGCCCCGTCGTAGGTCAATTATGTGGCAACATGTCCCATGCATTCAACTCCAAATGAGAAGGAATATCTGCCCTTTTATGACTTAGATCTAGTGGTTGACATGGTGATCTCTTCGATAGGGATATTAGAGCCTAATATCCCTACCCCTATTGCATCCCTCAACATGTATTCCTTCAAGAGTGTGGTTCTTCCATCTAGCGAAGATCTATTGGAAGCCATGATTGAGGTTTTTCCCTTGACATGTATTCCTTACAGAGCATTGTCCTCTTGGAAGCCATGATCAAGTAGAGGTTTATGAGCATAGTTTTTTTCGGTTCCAAACTCATTAAAAAGTGAAACTAGGTTCGAGCAAAGTTCTTGTTTCTTTGTTGAGATTGTTAAAAAATGAAATAGAGGGCCTCAAGCATAGTTTCTAGTTTCAATCTTGTGTAAAAATGAAACCTACCTTGCGAGCATAGTTTTCTTCTCTATGACAAGATCGTTAAAAAATGAAACAAAGGTCTGGGAATCGAACCCAGAGGTCATGAGAAAAGTTTTTTTCATGTGTCAATCTCGTTAAAAAATGAAACAATCGCCTCTCATGTGGAGTCGAGTCTTTTTCTAGATCTCGTAAATATTGAGACGAGTCTTTCTCCATATCTTGTAAATGTTCAGTTGAATCTTTCACTAGATCTCGTAAACCTTCATTTCATCCGCCTATGTCGGTTTATTCTCTTTCTTTCTCTGGTGAACATTTTCCAATTAGTAACTACCAAGATTCTATTGAGTATATAAATTGGACTTAGAAGAAGAGTCAGTGGATGAAACGAAGCTTGGGGAAGTAGATCTCCAGCCTCTAAACATCATGCTTGAGAAACACCACTAGCTTCCATCACGCAGCTAGGGGAAAAGTATCGACTATCCATGGGTCTCGTTTGAAACCTTTGTACATTATGTTGGGAAGTTATAAGCTTAGTATTTGTTCTTTCTCGTGCTCATTAATACACAAGAATAATTTATCAAGTCCACTTTTGTCTCTTTTTCGGACTTGTAAAAGCTATAAAAAAAAGAAACTCTTTGGAGTCTCCTTTAAGCTCTTTTCAAACTCCCTAAACATGAAAATATTATCGAGTGATATTTCTTCCTTTCACACTCATTAAAAGGTTTGAAAGGGCATCTTTCGAGTGGTAGTTTATCTCTTTTTCGGCCTCGTGAGACTAATTATGAAAAATGAACACTTTATTCAAGTATGATTAGAAGAGTTCTCCCCTGTATTGTTTTATACTTTTTTGGGGCTTGGGAGACTAAATTTACGAGAAAGTCGTCTTTGAGTTATTTTCAGACTCTCTGAACATGAAAAACCATCGATTTCACATTCTTTGGGCTCGTAAAACTATGCATCAAAGGACCTATGTGAGTCCAATCTCCAGGACCCTTACAGGACCAAACCCCTCCTTCCTCATGTTTGTTAAACATATGTCAAGGGACTCATATGAAGGATGAGCTATAACAAGCACATGTTATCCTCCTCGAGCTCATTAAAAAAGAAAGAGGTGCTCATCTATTTGGATGCGAGAAAAAATTGAAGGAAGTGGGTCACATTTTGGAATTCGTTATGGAAACTGTTGTCACCCTTGAACATGGAACATCTTTGTGTGTCATCTTACAGTTGGGTAATCTTCTTGTCTGTGAGTCATACCAATTCTATGTGTCGTCATAATTTTTTGTCCAGTCGAAGAGTGCTTTTATTTTCGTCACATTATGTTCTTGGTACTTGTCAAGTCAATGTTTCTAAGTCAGTTGTCATGCCTCATCATGTTCAAGGGAAGTTTCACTTCAAACCATCCATCTGCAGTATTGCCAATTTCTATTTCGAGTGTTAGTCCATACTCATTTGATTCAAAATATTACATCACTTTCTTGTGTCAATTTTGTGTCGATGATGGGGGATACATCAAGTCCCTCCTTCGACGAGTCTTTTCCTATCGACTTCAACACATTATTCAAGAATTATACTTAGAAACTAGCTAGTAACTTGGGACCTACATGCCTCAATGGCATGACTTTTCACTTTTGACAGTAGGTTTACATGATTGACCTCTTATCGGATGATTCCATGAATGTTTGACCTCATCTCATTTATTCACATTCGTTGCAATGTACTAGGGTACCTTGGGAGTCATTGACATCATTGGTGATTTCTCTCTCACTTGTTAACAGTTTACCTCAATGACCTGTAATCAAGTGGTTTCTACCATGTTCGACATCAAATCATCTATTCACATGGAAAGATTTGTACAACATCAAGATCAGGATGAAGACCCTGGGTTGGCCACTCACTCTATTATGTGTTTTTCCCAGGCTGTGATGGAGATCATTTGAGAATGTAAAGTATTTCAGTACAATCATCGTGCTAACAATATTACCATGGATCCACAATGTATTGGTCAATGGTTATGCTTTGAGTCATCTCATATTCTGAGCATAGGTATTCCTGCCTCGGAAATGGAACATATTTGTATACTGACTGATGGTTGTTTGTGGCTTCTGCCAAGTTCTCCTACTCCAATACCCTTGCATTGAAGAATTTGTAAATTGTTTCGGCCATCAGTTTCTCTTCTAACCTGACACTTTAGAGGGAATATGTTACACATCAAAATGTCACACTTGAGTTTCACACTCTAAGTGTCGCAAAGTGACGTATGCACCTTGTTAAGTGTCACATGCATTGTCGCAAGTGTCGTATGCACCTTAACTAGTGTTTCATTCACTTTTTTGAGTTTCTTAACCCCTTGAAACCATGAAATACATTTTCCATGACCCTAGGTCATATTGGAGGAAGAAACCCGTCATTTCAAGGTTAAAACACACTTTTTTCTTGGAAAACTCGACCATTTTTTGGGCATTTATGAAGGGTGGCGCCCCCCTGGCCATGATGGGGGAGTACCACTTCATGGAATGGCACCCCCCTTGCCATTTTATAGGAGAACCACTCTGTATTATGGTGCCCTATGTCTAGTTATGGGGGAGCGTCAGTCTTGTTAAAGAGAATTAGGGGATCCTCCACCTTATTCTATGGACCGGATCTCTTGATTGGTTATGTTTGACCCCCATGCTATAGATTCACCTTAGGATATGATCCAAACCTTAACGATCCATACACTACTACATATGAGCGGATTTTTCCACGAAACACTTCCACATTTCTTACATTTGTTGAATTTTTTCATTTTTTTATTAAATTGGCCGCAATTGTCGTCGTTATTGCCACGAAAGTTCGTCACTATAGCGACGAATGTTGACTATCTCAGTGCACCTGCTAACACTTGTGGCTTGCAATGGCTAGTTGAATTTTTGCGCATCAACTCATGCATTTTTGTCGCTATATCGACGATAATCAATCTATATATACCTGACTTTAAGAGACTTTTCGACACATTTTCTATAGTTGCGACATTGTTCGTGGATTTTGTTTGAATTGTTTATTTTTTCCGTCACCCACCGGTTGAACAAATCCAATTCTTGATCTACATAGCTTGGATTTTGAACTTGCAAGGTTGGTATGTTTATTTATTTACATATACTCATTTAACTTGTAAAATTTTGTTTAAATTAAATTTCATGTAGGTTGTTTTTTCCTTGATAATATATTATATGTGCATTACCATATTTCAAAATTGTTATGTCATTGGTTTTTGGATATAGCTAGTATATTCTATGGAAATTCATGTGAAATGTTAAGAAAAATATTTTCCGAAGTAGTATTTTAAGAAGAGGGAAAATTACTCCATCAATAAGACAATTCAAACATCAAAAATGGATGTCATTATCAATCTAGATCAATTTGAGCCTACAATTCCTTATGTAAATTTAATCCTTATTACAAAACCACCAACTCATAAAAACTTTACTGGTTGGACTAATGTTTGAAATAGAAAGTGGAAAAAAAATCCTCTTAAGTCTAATCATATCCCTTAGCGACCTTGTTAGCTCTCTAACTTTTGTGTTTCTATGATGTTGTACCTATATAATTTATTTTATATTTTTAGTCTAGTATTAGGTTAGGTTAGTCATATAACATTGTATTCTTATGTGATGTTGTTTCTCTCATTTTTTTATAATCACACGCAATTCTAGATGTAGTGATTAACTCTAGTTTGTATTTGATGTAACTTTTTTATACACTATTTATAAGGAGTAGCTAAAATATAAAAATTTCATTATGAAATCTACGATAACATGATGAAATCTACTAGTCAGACAATGAAAAATGAGAACATGCCAAAGTGTCTTAGAAAATAAAATCATGACCATTGTAAGTAGCATAAAATTGTGACCATTGTAAGTAGTTGCAAATCAACACGTCATAATTTAAACCAACCAAACTGTGGATGACAAGTGGATGGCATTCTTTTTTTAGTGGTGAATTTCAAAGATTGACATTTTCTCTACAAAACAACTTAGAGGCTAGTGTATGGTGTCGAGTGATTCAAGTTTGAGAAATTTTGACCACTTTCGTTAAATGGTTTGTAATTTTTTTCCATGGTGATTCAGTACACACTACTCTAAAGTAAAAATTGAAGCATATTGATCTTAATAGTTAATCGATAATAAATAAATAAAACATGTCAAAATGTCTTAGAAAAACTAATTGTGAGAATTATAGGTCACTATAAATAAACATATCATAATCGAAAGGAGTAGCTAAAATATAAAAATTTGACAACTTATTGTTTGGTATCGTGTAGCTGAGACAATTACTTGTGAGTACAAGGATTTGTCACTATGAACGAAAATGACATGAATCTTGCTCATTTTAGATTGGCATTAGAGGCGAGGGGCAATGGAAAATTTTATTGTCCTTTCTATGGTTACAGGGGCTTGCAAAGAAGAAGAATTTTAATAACAACAACTGAAAGACATTGTAGGGAGAAGGGGCATGTCGAAGGGGGTTATGAATATCATCCTTTGGTAAGAGGTTATTCAATATTTAATGTATTCTTTGTAATAGTTATCATGTCATGAATTTTAGTAATATTTCTAATTTTTTTTTTTATATTTTATATACACACTAACTTTACTACGTTGTTTTTAAATATATACACAATGCCCCCAAAATGTCGACCTCCAGAGAATTATTTTCCAAGTACTAGTGTTACACATTATTTTCGTCATCCCTATGATCGTTAATGATGTAAACCTATCTTTTGCCTTCAGAGGGGTCAGTGGCCCGAGTTCCTAAAGAGAGAAGGGAGAAGAACTTCTCCTGAGAAAAGAAGTTTCTTTTTCCTATGTAAAAACCTTATAAAAAGGGAAGTTCGCAGGTTGCTATATAGGCAGGATGCGAGAATGACCCATTCTCGCAGGTTGCACTATAGCCAATGTGCGAGGTGTTCGCAGGTTTCTCTATAGCTAGGGTGTGAGAATGCCAGCACGTGGGAAAAAAGAGTGTTTTCTCGAATCTTCTAGAAGGAGAAACTTCTATGGTGAGGTGGCATCCGAATGGTTTGGATCTTACTCACTTTCATGATTTAGTGGGATCATCCTAACCTCCTCACCTTATCCTCTTCAACTTATAAAAGGAGAGGAATTCTCATGGAAAAAGTTAGCTTGGGTTAGCTTTGTTGGTTCATGAGCTTGATCTTGGGTTAGCTTTGTTGATTATTGAGCTTGTTAGCTTTGGCTTGATTAGAGTGGCTTTGAGATTTGCTTTGTCAAGATAGATTGTGAGTAGCTATCAGATCTATGGTCTCAGAATCCTTGGAGCAAGAAGTGTGTGGGGAACGAAGGACAGTTGGAAGGGACCTTACGACATCAAGGCTCAGGTTGTAAGTTTTTCTTTCTATCAATATAATACAGTAATATGTCTCTTTCCCATAAAGCTAATGTCGCTTTATTGTATAACTCCTTGATCATATACTTAGATTGATTATTGAATATGTTGAGTTGTCTTCACTTCGATTGGTTTGTATTGTTGTGGTCTTGACGGTACAAGAGCATTGGAGCGAAGCTGGAACAACAAAGACTAAAGGAAGCAATCACAAGGTATGTTCATGATTCAAGCCTCCTATTTCATTCAATAGTCTAATTCTAGGGAAAGAGTATTATTCTATCCTGCTTTGTTCTAGATCCAGGTGGATCTAGGGAGATCGGTTTGTGTCCGCACTTACGGATTAATCCTAAAACAACTAGCAGAAATACTCCTTTACAGGGTGATGAACTTTGAGATCAGAATATTGAAGTTGATGATCAAGTTATTAATGATGATATGGAGGGAGATAACGTTAGTGATACAAATCAGGAAGATGAGATACATAGATTGATCCAAGACACATTTTCTCCAATGGATGAGGACAACCAAGAGTATAGTCTTTATGTTGATCCTCTAATTGAGAAGTCACATCAACCTATTTATGAGGGATCAAAAATAAATATTCTATTTGTTATATTGTTGTTGGTGAACTTGAAGGTTTGGAATGTTTTATCAAACACATGCCTCACACAGATACTAAGGTATTTAATTTGTTAATTATTTATGCCTGCATGTTCACAAATACTTAAAAGGTTCAAGTTTTCCCTATATTGCTATTGTTTTCTAATTTGTAAAGTATGCATGCGATATTGATGATTAATATTGTTTACATTGACTTATTGTTTTGAATTTTGTAGATTGTTATGTGAATTTCTATTACCAACATCAAATATTTTTCCACGCACATATCGAGAAATATATGTGATTATGAAAGAAATTGGAATGGAGTATCAAACTATTGATGCATGTCCTAATGATCATATCATATACTATGGACAATATGCATTAGAAAATGAATGCCCACAATGCCAAATAAGTAGATATCAAACCGATAAAGCGTCAAATAAGGTACCTCGCAAAGTTCTTCGTTATATTATGATAATTCTGTGTTTAAAGCAGTTGTTTAGGTGCCAAAGTATAGCACAGTTTATGGATTTCCATGAAAAGAATAGAAGTCAAGACGATGTTCTTCTAATTCTTGCAGATGGTTCTGCATTGAAGTACATCGAAGAAAAGTGGCCAATTTTTAAAGAAGAACCTCGTAATGTTAGATTTTCATTGGCAGCTGATGGTGTCAATCCATTTGGAGAGCGTCATTCTACGTACTCAATGTGGCTTGTTTTTGTTATAAACAATAACCTTCCTCCTTGGATGTCGATCAAGAGAGAGCACACAATGTTGGAAATCACTGTTCCAGGTATTTAATTACCTTTTATTTGCTTTAAAGTATGACCAAATATTTCATTTCTTTGTTTCATGAATGGTAATTATGTATTTTATATATAATGACATATAGATATGTATAATTAATCATGTATGTTGAACCAATTAGGTAAGTACCAAGTTAAAGATATGAACGTATATATTGAGCCTCTTATTGATGAGTTGTTGAAGTTATGGGTTGGCGTCACTATGTATGACATCTCTAGACCAATAGGGAAAAAACGATTTCAATTCCATGGAATACTATCATGGACAATTCATGATGCTCTCGGGTTAACACATTTTTGTGGTATATTGTTACTTTCTTTTGTGATTATATATATATATATATATATATATCATGCATTATTTTAAATTGTAACTCTAATTCGTTACATTAATTCATATATCTCGTAGGTCTTCAAACAAAGGGTAAATTTGCATGCCCAGTTTGTGGTCCCAGGATAACATCTTGTCATTCAAGGAGTTTAGAAAAGGAAGTTTTTGATGAGTATAGGCACTTTCTGCCTAAGAACCATAGTTATCGAACTACAGACAAAGAAAAATGCAATGGTAAAGAAGAGAATGGAAAAAAACCACGAAGAATGACACCTCACCTATGGAAGTTGGAATATATTAAAAATCATCAAGTTATGTAAATTATTTATGTATGATATATTATATAAATATTTGGTTAATTTCATTAGTATTAATTTCATTTTGTTTGATTAATTAGTGTTACTTTCAATTTTTTGATGTTTCATGAATGTCGTTAAGGCACTAATGGGCTTCCATGAGGAATGAAAAGTTACCCGATGCAATTCAGTAGGTTTCTGTAACAACCCTAGTTAAATAGTTGCTTAAGATTTATTGAGTATAGTTAACTAAATAATTAATTGTCCTAATGTGTTTTAGTTAAATGATGATTATTTATTAATAATATTAATTAATTAATTAATTAATTAGTTATTGTTTAATATATGTTGATTAATTAATTAATTGATTAACTAACACATTTAATGTTTGGATAACAAATTAAAGGCTTAATAACTTTTTTTATTATTAGAAAACTTTATGTATGAAGGGAAAGGGCATTGAATGGAGGGATAAGGTGGGTGGAATTAAAGGAAGGTAGGAGGTGGTGAATGGAAGGGGATACGAGGGGGAAAAGGAATTCGTAAAGGGGACTTTGGAATTGGGAGGGGAAAGGGAGCATTTGAAGAGCAGGGACTGTATTTTATGTTTGGGGGGTATTTTTCTGGTTTGGAGTTTGGGTGGATTGTTATAGGGGTGCACCAGGTTGCTGGGAGTTTTGGGCTCGGGGGCCAAGAATCCTCATGGAATCCTAGAGCTAGGGAGCCGGACAGGCTCTGTTCCTAGCTGGCAAGGAGGAAGATTCGGCTTTGGCCAGAGCAATAGCGAGGGCAGACAAAGTTTGGAGAATTAGCATTAGACAGAGGTATGTATTTTAGTGATTATGCTGTGTTATGTAATTTATTTTCATGATGTTAATAAACTTAATTTTTGTTGGTTAAATGCTGAAGATTAATTTGTACAAAATAACATTTATCTACTCGCTAGTTTTTTTTTAACTTGTGTTTTATAAGGCTCTGTGGGAACAGAGGCCTTACACATGGTATCAGAGCTGTAGTTCACAATCTGGAGCCTTAAAGGCCTACCTAGAACTAAAATGTAAAATTAAAAAAAAAAAAGTATATATCATCCAATTTAATGAACTAGAAAGAGTCTCTTAAGCTGGGATAAAAACTCAGAAATATAATTCCCTGTAGAGGTAAATTCTTCTCTTTTCTGTTACAATAAAAATGGCTTAAAATGACAATGGCCTATAATTAGAATGGAACTGAGTTCCCTAGTAGGGCATAAAATTCCCCAATATACAAGTCATTTAACCTTGATGAACCTTAAGAAAACCTTGAAACCTTAAGAAAACCCTAAAAATAAAAGAATGAGAAGTGTGAATCCCTCATAATGTCAAGTCTTTGTTCACTTATTCAAGTCACCTACTCACCTGTAGAAGTCCCAACCTCCTGCAAGAAGTAAGAAGGGCAGAGAATAAAGAATATTAGGTTCAGAAAAACTTAAAAAAAAATAAAAAACAAACAAATAAATAAAAATAAAATAAATAAATAAATAAATATATATATATATATATATAGGTATAAAAAACAAAAATGCATATCCAAGTGTGCCAAGGGATATATAAATAGTACTAAATTAACTTCAAAGAATGCATATCCATATCCAATGGAGCGCAATTCATTAAAAAAAAATCTTAAAAAAAAAATAGCTCACAATTGATTGCTCAAAGGAAAACCTGTTATTTCCTTTGTTGCAGAAAACTAGGCATAAATGATTAGAAACATTAGCTCTAATACATGACACAGTGTCTGGTTGCCTATATCACTAGGCATAAAACATGGGCAAGATTATATATGATCTACACATGAGCATACAAAGGCTAATATGATTATAGCTTCTTTGTTTTCATAACTGTTAACTTTGTTCCTCTATCGTTTTTACAAAAAATATTAGCAACAATCCTAAGAATCAATGCACCCAGCTCATCAAAAACCTCAAGTTGGCTGCATGGTCAACAGATACCACAAAAACAAGATAACAAATCGCATTCCAAGGATGATGATATACTTCAAAAAAATTTATACGTATGGTTTGGGGCAAGTAAGTGCATCCATGTTGCATTTATCCCATGCAGGTACTTAGTCAGACCAGCTATCCTGGATGACATTCACAATATATAGGTGTAAACTATAACATTTTTATTCTTGAACGAGCAAAAATTTTGAAGGGCTTCTTATGACAAGGAAGGAAATGAATAATCTACCAATTTCACTACATTTTTCAAATGAGAAAGAGTGAGGCACATACAATAACATTTTTTGAGTCATTGGTATCATTTCCTCAAGGTCATTATCATAATAATATTTCGTGGTTGTCTCAATGATCAGACTATCCCATACCCTGAAGCCATGCATCCACAACACCAGTCAAACAACAACATACAATCCAGCGCACAAGCGCCAAACCAAGTCTCGTGCTCAACACGTCCAACCAACAGATAAGTCACTAAAGCCAAGCGAAACGAAAATGCCAAGCCCTCTCCATTCCATCTAACTCATAATCCAACACATAACTCATTACAAAGACAACACGCGAGCCATCGAATGCCCAACAAAGAATCCATGAGAGAACATAGGTAAACGAGAGATACATAGCTATCCGAAAACACCCCTCATAGCGGAATATACACAACACAGACCGCTAAAATCTCTTCGGATATACCGAGAAAGCAAACTAAGATCACTACGCATCTGATGCATCGATGGTCTTAAAACCAGAACTAGCACCCAAGCGCTTAATACAAAGTTACCTGGAGAAAGAGCCCACGAGGACATTGTGCACAAGGCGTCCGATAAAACCCCAACAACCAAGTGCAAGGTCCCATGAGGAGGAAGCCCACAATGAGTGAATCCAACCGTGGCCAATACAGTGGTCTTGTGCTAGAATAGCAGCCAGCCACTGGTGGCCACCACGCCAAGACAACACATGCCCTCTCTCTGAGACCAGAACTTGATTTTGGCGCCTTAGACCACTCGGCCCACAGCCACGAGAAGGTAAGTGCCAAACCCCAAGCCACGGCCAAGGGAGAAAGCCTTGTGCGGTTTCGAATCCTACGGACTTCACATTCGCCTTCACCTCTGTTTCTGAGCACCAAGAGCCATGCCTAGGAGAACCCATGGCTCCACACCCATCGAGAGAGAGAGAGACATATCTCAGCGACCAAGGCCGAGGGAGGAACCGAACCCTTGGCCACGCCTAAACTCCCTCCTTCACCCTCTGCCTGCAAAAGCACCAGACGACCCAGCAAATGAGAAAGGAATGGTAGTGTTTAGGGTTTAAATGATAACTTTTTATTTTTATTTTCCGGAAATAAGAGGGGGTAACACGTGGATCACATGCAAGGTCTAGGTTATTATGTGCGAGGTAAGTTTTTTTTTATATTTATTTATTTATCAATTAATTATTTTTTTTAATTTCAATTATTCAAAAAAAAATATAATAAAAAATTCTAATAGTTTAAATAAATTAAATGAATTGGGTTTTATTTTAATTTAGGGATTTAAATTTTAAATTAATTAATTTAAATTGGATATAAAAAAAAAAATGTTACTTATAAAAAAAAAGGATATAATAATAATAATAATAATAATATATATATATAT
>JASDQU010103389.1:179368-194237 GCA_032191745.1 Picea mariana | reverse complement strand
AATATTGTAAAAGAGGTCATTCGAAAAATTAGGTTTCCGACGGGGTTTTCGTCGAACATACAAAATATCTTAACAAAAAAAGGTGATTTTGGTGGGCTTAAAACACATGACTGGCATACATTCATTAAGGTAATTAGTAGTTTATAATATATTTCCTTATTGGTATGCATTTTTTGGAAACAAATAATAATTATTTGTTTTTTGTTACAGTATGTTCTACCTTTATCTCTCCCATACGACTTTGACAACAACATAAAACAAATTATTTATGTACTTGGAAAATACATGAGGTAAGTAATGTTTTATATGGAAAATGTACTTCTTATGTGATTTGTAGCATAATTTATTGACATAGTATGTTTTATCTGCAAATTTATGTATGCCTTGATATTATTTTATTTCATCATTTATAGGTGGCTTTTATCAAAAGAAATCCATAAAAAAGATATAAGGTATTGGAAGAGAGAAATTCCCTGACTAATGTGTCAAATGCAGTAGTATCTACCTACAGCATTTTTCAATGCACAAGAACACTACCTCATACAACAAGTTGAGGAGATTGAATTATTTGGACCAGTACACACAAGGTCAATGTGGATGGTGGAGAGGCAGTTGAAGTCATTGAAGGCTTTTGTTAGACAAAGAGAACGTCATGAGGGTTCTATGGTTGAGGGATATATGGTATATCAATGTATGGTGTATATTAGTCAATATCTACCTAAATTAGCATAAAATATGAATGTGCCTCACATTTGGAATCTCGACTCCATCAACAAATTTGAAGGGGAGTTCCTATTGGGGAAAGGTAAAATGAGGAATTTGAAAGATAATTATTAGATACGTAGATTTAATATATTACACATTTATTTTTCCAATTTTATTTTATCATACTGATTTTTTATATTTTATTCTTGCATATTGAACTATATTAAACTATTCATTTATTAACAATAGCTAATTAATGATATTAAATTGTTATTTTATCATATAGTTGCTCGAGAGTGGGATTCTTTACATTTATACATTGCAAACAACCTTGATTGGATGGAGAATTAGATAGAATATTGTGAAGAAAACTTTGGTAGGTTATCATGGGAAGGGGTGAGTAAGATGATTAAAACAACGCATCGTCATTGAGATCAATTTCCTGATCTTACGTCAAGGGAAGTTGATTTATCCTTTGGTTTAAAAGACAAATAGGCAAGTAAACTGTTTACCAACATTTTCCTAGTTATTTCCCAATTTTTCAATGTATTTGGTTTGTTTAATTTTTGAAATATATATTTACTAAGTCCTATATGATGTTTATTAATTGGCAATGTATTTTTTACTTGTTGTCCATATTGCAGTTGAAACATCACAAGGCTATGTGATGTAATGGTCGTAAATTTTGTATCAAAATATTGGATGATAAAATGAAAACCTCGGATTGTGGGATAACTGCAGTGTTTAAGGTCACCAATGTTTCATCTAGTAGTGACAAACATCTGGAAGAAACTAAGAATAGGTATTATGGGCATTTGGAGGATACAATTGAGTTTGATTTTAATTCCTTTAAAATAGTTTTGTTTGAGGTGAAATGGTACAGGCTATGGATGCATGAATGTGATCCTGAAAGAACTGTTATTGAGCATGATAATGGATTTACCATGGTTAATACAAGGGAATTGAACCGAGTACAGAGCCTTATGTTCTTCCAAGTCAATGTGAGCAAGTATTTTACTCAGAGGTACCTGGTAAAGCAGGTTGGTCATACATTGTTAGATATGATCCAAGGGGAAGACCAGTAAACTATAATCATGTAGCCGAGGATGAAGATAATAATGAGGAAGAAAATCATTATTATGTAGATCAGGAGCAGGTGGTTGTAGTCGATGTGTCAGATGAAGAAGCTGAAGAAGTTGGTCATCCAAATGTAGCAGATGACGATCTCATTGACGATATCGATTACTTTATTAGAGAAAATGACATTGATGATGATGTTGATATGAATGAGCCTTTCACCAATATCAATTTTGAACCAGATCCTGATACAGATGTCGCGCTGGATGAAGAATTAAATGAATGATATTTAATTGTTGAAAATAAGAGGTATGTGTTTATATCTTTTATATGATATTTATATGTTTTTATTTTGTATAATAGAGTATGTTACATGTTCTTTATAATTTCAAATTAGGTATGGGGAAATTGAGAGTGATTTGAGGGGGGAGGGGGGGCATAATTAGAGCTTCCACCTTCACGTGATTGTGTTGATTAAGTTTGGTTTTCATTGATGTCAACCCTTGAAGAAAGTCTGGTAGCACAAAGGTTTGGGCAATGGACCCAATATTTTTTTGATGTAAATATGACTCATTATTTTCTTGTCATAGTTTATAAGAAGTACAAATGGATGAAATCCAATGTGGTCCCCTTATGGTGAAAGCCCTCATGGGAAGATGCTTTGTGGATTGAGTTATCCTAGAAGTATGGTTAGAGAACCCATGCTTAATTATGGAATAATGAGATTAAGGTCAGTGAATTTGTCAATGAAAATATCCTAGATGGATAGTGTTTGTCATGCCATTTCTGGTGGTATGTGAAACATCACATAACTCCTCATGGTTAGAGAGTTATGTCCATATGAAGTTGGAGAACCCTCATGAGTCATATAGAAGCCCCTAAAAGTCAAAGTGTTTGCAAAAGAAATTATTTAAATAATAAAGTTAATGGAGGACTCCCTAAAATAAGTAAAATGGGATGCTACATGAAAGTATAAATAAAAGGCAAGGCTCTCTCATTTAATCACACTTGAACACATTGAATATCTTTTGTTGTGTGAGGCTTATTGCAAGTACTCATTGATGCATCTGAAGTTGTGAAAGTATGAGGCAGTACAAAGGGTTGACAGTGAAATTCTCGTAATTACAGTGAATACAAAAAACCTTGTTTTCTGAGGCATACATGGGATAACAGTGTATTAGGGTGCATACATACTGAGACGTACGTGGGATGGCAGTGTATTAGGGTGCGTACATGTTGGTAAATCCATGAAAACTTAAAGAGATGAAGATGGAGAGGTTCTAGATTCTGAGATCAAGCTCTCAGGAAGGTCTACAGTGCTCAGATACATCATATCTATCCATTGGTTCAAAAGGTATGTCTTATTTCCATGAATATTTGGATTTTGATGTATGCATGAGAAATGGTTATGGAGATTTGAGGATTCTCCCTAGAGAGACTAGTGGCTGCATGGGATCTTCTGCATAAGTCAGATCTATAGAAATACAGTGCTAGTATATTTATCATTGATACTTCTTGTTGAGGCACATCTTGTATTTCTTTGCATATGGATAAGAGTTTTTGTGGTATATCGTTGAGAGCTTGTATTTGTGAAGTGGTTGATTGAGAGGTTGAATACCAGAAAGAGTTCGATGGATAGATCATGTGAGGGTTATTATAATTGTTCATGATTACACACACCTTTATGGCACATGAATAGAGAGAGATATATATGATTTGGGTAAAGGTTATGTACGAGGATGCATGCACAAGGTACAATTACAGGCTGGATATAGTGACATGTTACAGATCTATGTGAAAAAGTTATAGAGGGTCAGAAGTTCTCAAGAGAAAGAAAACCCTAGTTTTTAAAAGGCATACGCAGACTGCATAACAGTTTGATCGCGTACATACGCGGGCTTCATAACAAATAGGGCGTGTACATATGTGTGTTGCAGCACTACAAGTTGCGTACCTATTGTATTTTGTTGATACATGTTCAGTTCAGGTACAGATTGATTACAGGGAAATTGTACAGATTGGATGCAGGTTAGTGGTATAGATTGACACAATTGTACAATGGTATATCTCACAGTGATAGTGTGACAGTGGTTCCATCATTCTACTTCTACTTCAGTGCGGTTGTATAGGGAAAGGATAGGTGGTTTTAGCCACCTTCTCGTTGTAGACGAAGAACTTAGGGGGTTGTAGCCTCCTTCTGGTAGTAGCCAGAGAATTAGAGAGTTGGAGCTTCCCTTAGGTTGTAGCCTGAGAAACTAGGGGGTTGGAGCCTCCTTCCAGTTGCAGCTGAAAAACAAAGGAAGTTGGTGATTCCAATGAATGTAACTCTTCAAGACATAAAAGAAAAAGAATTATGTGGTTTTCTCCCGCTTTGGGTTTCCACATAAAACATTGGTGTACTCTGTATGTGTATGATTGTTCATTTTTTCATTGTTTATTTACTCTGTAGTTATTGGATGATAATGCTACATTGATATAAAACTTGGATTATATGCTTAAAAATGATTAGATTTCTCTATTATTGATTCACCCCCCCTCTCAGTAATCCAACAATTGGTATTAGAGCAGGCTCCTTCAGAAATCAGTTTAACCACTGAAAGGTAGATCATGGAGAGAAACAACTTGTATAAAAATGGAATACCACAGTTTTATGGACATAAGTATGCATTTTGGAACATAAGGATGAAGACATATATACAGGCACGGGGATTTGAAATTTGGAAATCAATTGTAGATGGATACACAATACTAGCAGTTCCACCAACAAGTGACAAAGCAGTGAAACTCGTGCAAAATAATTCCAAAGCCACAAATGCACTTCTGAATGGTCTTGGTGAAACGGTATTCACAAAAGTTTCACATTGTAAATCTGCTAAAGTGATTTGGGGCAAACTTTAAAATATTTATGAAGGATATTCAAAAGTCAAAGTAGTAAAGCTTCAAAATTATACAGGTTCGTTCGAACAACTAAAGATGAAGGAAGATGAGAATATTGTAGCTTACTTCTTACGAGTCAATGAAACAGTAAATGCAAGCATGGGATTGGGAGAAGAAATTCAAGAATATGTAATTGTTCAAAAGGCACTAAGATCTCTTCCTATGAGATTTGACCCTAAGATATCAGCACTAGAAGAAAGCGCAGATCTAAACTCAATAAGCATGGATGAACTACATGTAATTTTCACAGCATATGAAATGAAAACTGAACGGAAAAATCTAGATGTAAAAGAAACATCCTTCAAAGCATCCAAAATATTAAAGAAAAAGGGAAAGAAACAAGAAAAAGAACATAGCAACAATAGTGATGTCTCAGAAGATGATGAAGAAGTGGCCAACTTTGTCAAAATACTGAACAAGGGAACCAACGACAGGTATAGAGGTAAGTTTCCTTTAATTTGTTTTAATTGTGATGGTATTGGTCATTTTGCTAACAAATTTTCTCATAAGAAAAGGATAAATGATGAAGGTTACTCAAAAATCAAACAAACATATAAAGGCAAAAGAACCACAAAGAAAGTTTTCAAGAAAATCTTACGCACCAAAGAATACATCTCATCATTAGATGAAGATGAAGTCAGTGACAGTGAGACAAAAAGAGTTATATTCATGGCAGTGGAAGACTATGATAAAGAAGACTCTGAAGAAGAATATGAAGAAGCCGAAGAAGAAATTGAAGAGGCAGATATTGACTACCGAGAGGAATTGTTGAGTGCAATAGAAGTTATCAGAAGAGAAAAGAGGAAAAACAAGAAGCTACAAGAGGAACTAGAAAAGAAAGAAGACACTCAGGAATTAGAACAAATGATCACAAATTTGAAGGTTCAAATTGAAGAAGATAAAAGAATTGAAGAAGAACTTAAAGAGAATCTATAAGGAAGAGACAAGATCATTGAAAATTTGGAAGCAGAGATTGTCACATAAGAAAGGATATTCAAAACAAAAATATGTAGAACAACTCAAAAGTTTTGAATGACATTATCAGCAGCCAAAGGCCTAATCATGACAAGTCTAGACTTGAATACAATCAGACAGAAAAGGAATCAAGCTCCAAAACAACAAAACAAGAAACATATCCAAAAGGATATGCAGAAACAATCAAAGGGGATAGAAAGTTCTACAGATAAAATTACAGAGACACTCCTCCACTGAGAATATTTAGATTTCAGAATCAACGACCGATAGAAACAGATAGGTTTCAGGAAGAAGAAGGATTCATAACAACACTTCATTTCAGAAGATCTTCAACTCCCAGGTATCAAACTATCTTTTTTGGTTTATGTTATGGATGTAAAAATTTTGGACATAAAGCTGTGAATTTCAGAGATAACAACAAGAACATAAACAACTTTGAAAGTCATACACAAAATATTTATCCAAGAAGGCCTAGTGAAACACAAAGAAGAAGTTACAACAGGTTTGAATCTTTGAGCACTGAAGTGGAATGTTACAAATGTAACAAATTTGGACACATGGCCAAAGATTGCAGAATGACAATCCCTCCTAGAGAACCACAAAATAATAACAACGGTCACATACGTGAACCTCAGAAAAGGACATGGATAAGAAAGTAGAATCAGTATAGCAATGAAGAATACACACTCACTCTACAAGATAAGTAGAAGAAACGTGGTTGGTATGTTGAAAATGGTTTTTCAAAACACATGACAGGTGATAGAGACAGGTTTCTTACATTATGAAAGAAAAGAGATGGATCAATCTCCTTCGGAAATGATGATTTAGCTAAAATCATTGGAAAAGGCACAGTCAAAATTGGGAACAAGAATACAAAGGCAGACAATGTTCATAAGATGTGAAATATCTTCTAAGTGTGATTCAAATGTGTGACCAAGGTCATAAAGTTATTTTCGATTCACAAAAGTGAGAGATAAGAAAAGAAGGTTCAGGAAAATTGATTGCTACAACTGCGAGAACTTCAAGCAACATATATGTGTTAAGTGAAATTGGAAATGAAAAGTGTTGTCTAGGAAAGGAAGATGAAAGTTGGCTATGGAACAGAAGAATGGGTCACATAAATTTTGATAACCTTGTCAAAGTCAGCAAAAGAGAAGCAGTCATAGAAATGCCCCAGATCACGAAACCAACCAACACTTTATGCAAGCATTGTCAACAAGGAAAGCAAACAAAGACCAAGTTCAAATCAAAGGAATATTCAACGACAAGACCACTGGAAATTGTGCATACTAATGTATTTGGACCAACTACAACAAAGGGTTTAAAATGTGATACATACTTTATGTTGTTACTTGATGATTATACAAGAATGACTGCAGTCTGCTTTCTCAAGAATTAGTCAGAAGCCCTTGAAAAATTCAAGATCTACAAGGAAATGGTTGAAAATGAAATGGATTAAAAAATAAAACGATTGAGATCTGATAATGGAGGAGAGTTCACTTCAAATGAATTTATGGACTATTGCAATAGTCATGGAATAAAAAGGCAATTCTTCATTGCTAGAACACCTCAACAAAATGGAGTTGTTGAAAGAAAGAACATGACAATATAGGAAATGGCTCGAACAATGTTATTGGATTCCAAATTGACAGATATTTTTTGAACACAAGCAGTGCATACAACAGTTCACATTCAAAACAAAGTAACGCTCATAAACAACACTAACAAAACTCCCTACGAGCTATCGAAAGCAAGACCAGAAAATGTGAAGCACTTCAGATTTTTTGGAAGCAAATGCTACATCAAAAGAGAAAATGGAAGAATGAGAAAGCTTAAATCACGTGTGGACAAAGGAGTACTTGTTGGTTACTCAAGTACAAGGAAAGCATACAAGTGTTACAACCTGAGATTGAACAAAGTTGTGGAAAGCATCAACGTAACAATTGATGAAAGAGGTAGACAAGAATTAAAGGAAGAAGAAAATGAATCAATGGACAAGCTTTACGAAGAAGAAACAGAAGATGAAAAAGAAGGGGAAGATGAAGAGGATCCGACATAAATAGAAGAGAAAGTTCACCAAGTTCCTCCAAAGACACCTAGCAGACGAGTACAAAAGAATCATCCTTCAGATCATATTATCGGAAACAAAGATGTAGGAGTTGAGACTAGAAGAAGAATGGGTTCACCGGAACAAATGCACTGAGCACTCACATCTACGATTGGAACAACATGTTTTGAAGAGGCCAGCAATGATGAATTTTGGAATAAGGCCATGGATGAAGAATTGGATCAAATAGAGAAAAATGACACTTGGGAATTGGTTCCAAGACCAAAGGATAAGAATGTGATCGGCACAAAGTGGGTATACAAGAATAAATTGAATGAATATGGATAGGTTACAAGGAACAAATCTAGATTGGTATGTAAAAGATATGCACAAGTTGAAGGAATCGGCTTTGAAGAGACATTTGCCCCAATTTCCAGAATGGAAGCAATTTAATTGATTTTAGCTTATGCATGCTCCAAAAATATTAAAGTGTATCAGATGGACATAAAATCATCTTTTCTGAATGGTAAACTTGAAGAAGAACTCTACATTGAACAACCATAAGTATTTCAGTTGTCAAAGAATGCATATTATGTGTGTAAATTAAAGAAGGCCTTGTATGGTCTAAAACAGGATCCTAGAGCATGGAAATCTAGACTGGAAAAATATCTACAACAAGCAGGGGTCAGAAAAGGAAGAGTAGACATCAACCTCTACATCAAGATAAGTCAAGATAGTATTTTATTAGTTGAAGTTTGTGTTGATGATATTATTTTTGGTAGTGATGATGATAGGTTAAGCAAGAAATTTGCAAAGGATATGCAGAATGAATTTGAAATGTCATTACTTGGATAACTATCCTTCTTTCTGGGACTTCAGATACATCAAAGAGACCAAGGAATTTTTATTTCTCAAACCAAGTATATCAGAGAAATGATAAAGAGGTTTGGAATGGAAGATTGCAAACCAGTTATCACTCCCATGCAAACCAGTCGCAAGTTGAGAAAAGATGATGATTCAAAGTCTACATATTAGAGGCAATATAGGTCAATGATTGGTAGTCTACTATATGTGACAACATCCAAACCAGATGTAATGCAGGCAGTTGGACAGGTGGTACGATTTCAAGAAGCACCAAAGGAATCACATGTATTAGCAGTGAAGAGGATTTTCAGATATCCCAAAGGAACAAAAGAGTTTGGATTATGGTATCCAAAAGGAAAGGATCTATCACTTATTGCCTACACATATGTAGAATGGGCAGGTTGTATTGATGACCAATGAAGCACTAGTAGAGCATCGTTATACTTGGGTGAGTGTTTATGTAACACCTTGTTTCCCCCAGTTTGTAAAAATAATTGGACTGGCCAGAACTGTGGCAAACTCAGAAATGTGAATATGTGATGTGAATGGACCTTGTGGAAAAGGTCGATGAATGTGAATAATATTATGAATTTTATATTGCAGGACTGTTGAGAGGGGATGTGCAGAAAAAGAGACCACGATGGAGGTGAAAGGCACCTGGAAAGGTGGCATTAACTTCCACCGTGAATTAATACCGTATTTGGACTTCACTGGCCCGGAGAACCAAAAGCGGCTCGCTGGCCCCGAATTAAATGTCTCGCAAACTAGTAGGTAGATGGCTCCTCAAGAATTAATGATGGATGGGGAGGTGAACCGCCCATCCGTAGAGCCATCAGGCCTGACCAGCGTGAGGGAAATCACGCCACATGCAACCTCGCAAGAGGATAAGGTGTGGGGGAGAAACGATTGGGGGAAAACGCGAGGGGAGGAAGAGAACTCTGGCGATATGCAGAGTGAGTGATAGCAGAGAGGAAGGAGAGTAACCTTCGCTTCTGGTCACTGGCAAACAAAGACGCAGTCTCACAGCATCGTGGTCTCAGCTCGGGGATGGCTAGTGGTAAATCCGCTGGGAGTCGCTGAGCCTACGGTTGGGTGGAAACGAGCACCCCTCTCAACAGTTGCATAACCTATGGTGTTACTTTATGATAAGTGTTTTTCCTTTGGCATCTTGAAATATATGTATTCTAATAATTATGCTCATAATCTATGAAATTGTGAATGATTTCATTATAAGAATGTCTGTATGGTGTTTTGATCAGTACTAGTAGTTGTATATTTGTATGGAAAGACTACATATGGCTTATGTCCTCATGAATTGTTATTTATATGCGTATTGATCTAATTTAGACTTCACATCTGGTTCTCGGGAGGGTGATACCCTTATCTGCCTCAGATAGTACCCTGGGTAAACCTCCCCATAGAGATACCCTTCTTGAAAAGCCCATCAAGAACCTGGAAGGAGGACGTGAAGGCGCAAGGCCTTAAGAAATCCCTGATAACTATAGAGTCGATGGATGAGGTCCTGTCGGGAGATCTATAGTCACTCACAACCGTTAGATCGAAAGAAGAAGATGGAGTGTTAAGTGCCTTAACCCTGATAGGTATTGATCGATGGACGAGATTCCATCGGGAAACCTGTGGGCACACATGACCATTAGATTGGTAGGAGTAAGTAGGGTGTTAAATGCCTTACCCCTTTGTTTTTCTGTGTCTTCATGGGTAGTGAAGAAATTGGGACCGTAGATCCCCAAGGTCCATGGGAGTATCTGGACCGTCGATTTTTCCACGTCCAGGGAGTCGTGGAAGAATGCACAGGTAGGAACCAATCTGAGCCGTCAGATCTCGGTTGGAAAACCTGACAGCCGTTGGATCTGTCAGGAGTTACCCGTGGGTTAAACCCCCAGTGAATAGGGGCGAAATCCCTGAAATAGATCTAGACCATCCGAACAACGGAGACCACATGTCATAAGATTTCCCATTTCGGGAAATTGGGAATCACGAACTCGAGAGTTCTATTGACGAGGGATCGGGATGTTCCATGGTGGAAACCACAAAGCGGTTTTGGACCGTCCGATCTCAGGGGGCCACGTGTCGTGAGATCTCCCATTTCAAGAAATCAGGAATCGCGGGGTCAGGAGTCCTGGTGACGAGATATCGGGACTTTCCATGGTGGAAACCCTGAGACAGACCTGGACCATCTGATTTAAGGAGGCCACGTGTCGTAAGATCTCCCATTTCGGGAAATCGGGAATAACGGGACTGGGAGTCCTGGTGACGAGAGATCGGGACTTTCCATGGTGGAAACCTCGAGACAGACCTGGACTGTCCGATTTAAGGAGGCCACGTGTCATGAGATCTCCCATTTTGGGAAATCGAGAATCGCGGAATCGGGAGTCCTGGTGACGAGAGATCGGGACTTTCCATGGTGGAAACCTCGGGATTGATCTGGACCATCTGATTGACTGAGGCTACGTGTCGAGAGATTAACCGCATTGGGAAACCGGGGATTGAGAATTTAGGAGTCCCATGATCGAGAGTTTGGACTCTCGTGATGATAAATCTCGATGAACGGATGAGATTCTTTTGTAGGATCTCAGGGTCTGTAACGATCGTCAGATGAGAGGAAGAGACATCAACTTTAAGCCAGGGCGTGAAGATGCCTTAGGGTAAGTGGCGAGCAGATCTGAACGACCAAATTCCACCCGCTCAGATCTACGGTTGAGGCTTCATTCCGGAGCCCCCTTGCCANAGTTGCAGAGTCGAACGATTCGACATTCATGTGGCGCCCAGTCGCGAAATACAAAGAGGTGCCATGATTATTTGAACTGTGATCATGACCTGTGATCACATGGGAACAGAGAGAGAGAAAGAGCTAGCTTGTGCTAGGCCTCCGTAGGTAATTCGGGGGCTCAGATTCTACAGAAGTCAAGAAAAAATTTGATTGAGGTAGTGGGTATGTGACAAAGTGGTATCATAGCATGGTTACAACACTCGACCTGACTAGGCTCATGAACGAGTTGTGCATAAGCTCCTTTCGAAGCACTCCTATGAGGAGTAACCCCCTAACTTAACTCTCTTGTCCAGGATTAAAACTTGGAAACGAGAACCCGACTGTGTATGCATGTGAAAGAGCTATAAATTTATGTGCAGGTTATAAAAGGTATTTAAATCTTGACTAATAACCAACGTTTGTCTTTTCACCCAAGTGGACGATCAGCTGCGGGAAATTTACAGACACAGAGAATGGTGACTCACCAAGAGATGGGAGAAGGCTCCCACAATAGAGACGAAGAGTCTGACGAAAGAAGAGCAATAGGAACCCTTCCAGATCTAACCGAGACTGTGAGGAGTCTCATGGTTGAATTGCAAAGTTGCAAGGCCGACAATGAAAGGATGATGAAAGAACAAGAAAAGCAAACTAAAATTAATGCAGTTTTACTACAGAGCTTATCTGACCTACAGTGACAAATGCAGCATGAACCCAAGATGCAGAAACATGGTCATATCAGTGGCCATATTGAGAGGAGCACCTCAAGAAAGGTCCACCCTAGAGGTAAAGGACCAGTGCCATATGATTCCTCTGAGAAGGAAGCTGGCGATTCAGAAGGCTCTTCCAGCAGTAGGACCAGTTCCTATTCTCGAAGAAAACAGAAGAAGCAAAAGACTTCCAAGGGTCATAAATTTGAGGAATTCAGAAAGGCTAAACCTCCCTCCTTCGATGGTGAGATAAAGAAGGGAGAGGAAGTCGAGGCCTAGATACTTGGACTGAAGAAATATTTCAGAGTCCATGACTTTTCAGAGAATTTGAAGGCCCGAGTGGCCACTTTCAATCTGAACGGAAAAGCTTCCATCTGGTGGGAAGATCTTAGGAATATGAAAGGGGTCCGCGAGGAGGACCTGTCCTAGAAACAGTTTGAAAAGTACTTCCGAAAGAAGTATTTGTCGGAAAAATATTTCGACGAGAAGGCTAAAGAGTTTTATGAACTCAAACTAGGGCAACTCACTATAGAGGAATATGTCAACAAAATCCTCGACTTATTGAGATATGTACCCTACATCAAATCAGAGAAGGTGAAGGTGCAACGCTTCATCAGTGGGCTACCCAAGGAATACCAGAATCGAATTGAATTTGATGAGCCAAATACCTTAGAAGACACTATTCGAAAGGCAACATATTGTCATGAACAATATGTACATCGGGCAGAGTCTCGTGGAGACTGGAAACAGAAGAGTGGTTCGAGATTTCAGAAAAAGGGGATCAAATCCTCAGGATTTAAGAACTACAAAAAGAACCCCATAATGAACTTTCCAGCCCGGAGTGTACTCCAGCAGAACTTTCCCTCATCGGACAGAAATAAAACTTATGGACCTATACCAGTGAAGACTGATAACCCAAAGAGAGAACCTCTGAAATGTTGGGGTTGCGGAGAAGAGCATCTCCTGAGAGACTGTCCACACCGACAACAGAACAGTCAAAAAGTTTATAACATTTAGGAAGCTACCACAGTCAATGATGTGGCAAGGAGTGTGCCGCAGATTTATGCAGCATTAGATAATAACCAAGATGACCACCAAAATTCAGTGGCGGAAAATAGAAGGTATGATTTTCAACCATCTGGTGTCTGTTTTGATTGACCCTGGTTCAAATTTGAGTTATATAGCCCCTAAATCTGTTGATAAGTGTAAACTACAGCCACAAAAACAAACCAAGCCATGGTTGGTACATTTAGCCACTGGCACCAAAAGAAGGGTAGAAGAGGTCATACCAGCCTGCCAGTTAATGTTGGGTGAATTCCCCACCCAAGCAACCCTTAATGTATTACCCCTAGGATCATATGATCTATTGATTGGTATGGACTGGCTAGCTACCCATAAAGCCAGACTGGACTGTTACCATAAAACCTTAGACTGTGTAAGTAAAGAAGGGAGAAGGATAACCCTTCAAGGGATCCCAAAACTTGTCTCGGTGAGGAAAATATCAGCCCTGCAAATAAGAAAGTATTGCCGAAAAGGATGTCCCCTATATGCAATACAGGTGTTGAAAACAATCGAAGGTGATAAACCAAGCCCTGATGATCACCCTATCCTGAGAGAATACAGAGATGTGTTTTTGGAAGAGGTGTCGGGTCTACCTCTGAGAAGAGACATTGACTTCTCGATAGATCTCGCACCAGGAGTGGTGTCGGTGTCTAGGACACCCTACTGGATGAACACACCTGAGTTAGTGGAACTCAAATTGCAATTGAAAGAAATGATGGATAAGGGTTATATTCGACCCAGCGTGTCCCCATGGGGAGCACCAGTCCTATTTGTGAAAAAGAAGGATGGCACCCTTAGAATGTGCATAGATTATAGACAACTCAATAAAGTAACCATAAAGAACAAGTATCCCTTGCCCAGGATCGATGATCTATTCGATCAGTTGGGAGGTGCGTCTATTTTCTCAAAGATTGACTTGAGGTCGGGATAGCATCAAGTCCGAATCAAGGGTGAAGACATCCATAAAACCTCTTTCCGGACATGGTATGGTCACTATGAGTTTGTGGTAGTGTCATTTGGGTTAACCAATGCCCCTGCCACTTTCATGTGCTTAATGAAAAATGTACCCAGTAAATTTTTAGATAAATTTGTACTAGTTTTTATTGATGACACATTAATCTACTCTAAGAATAGAGAAGAACATGAAGAGAATATTAGACTTGTGCTGCAAGTGCTAAGAGAGCATAAGCTCTATGCTAAATTCATCAAATGTGACTTCTTTCATAAGCAAATGCATTACTTGGGACATGTTCTGTCCGAGGAAGGGGTAGCAGTAGATCCTACAAGATTAGGTCTATCATGGAATGGCCTACCCCAAAGGATGTCTCATACATCAAATCCTTTATGGGATTAGCGGGATACTATAGGAGATTTATAAAAGGATTCTCCAAGATTGGTTGTCCAATCACTACCCTCCAGAAGAAGGGGACAAAATTCTTGTGGACACAACAGTGTGAAGAAAGATTCCAAACCCTGAAACATCTACTGACCCATGCACCTGTGTTGAAAATCGTTGACCCAGAAGATGACTTCCTTGTGTGCACAAATGTCTGTAAGGAAGGGCTCGGAGGAGTCCTTATGCAGAAAGGAAGTGTGATCTGCTATGAATCCCGAAAATTGAACGAACATGAAGTCAACTATGTGACTCATGATCTAGAACTGGCTGCCATAGTGCATGCCTTGAAAATGTGGAGGCATTACCTCTTGGGAAGAAAATTTGTACTT
>JASDQU010103389.1:159094-179318 GCA_032191745.1 Picea mariana | reverse complement strand
ATGGATGACCCACCTTAGCGAATTTGATTTTGAAATCAAACACATCAAAGAAAAAGAAAATAGGGTGGCCGATGCCCTTAGCAGAAGCATGAAAACAATTCACCTGGCAGCGGTGAGTACCTGCGAGACAGATGTCAAGAACAGAGTCAGAAATGCATAAGAGACAGATCCCTTCGTTCAGACCGTGACCTTGTACCTACAGCAAGAACCCTCTGGAGTAAAATATGAAGGCTACCAGATGACCAAAGGAGGTATGCTCACTTACAGAGATAGACTGTACATTCCAAATTGTGATGACTTGAAGAGGTTCATTATGGATGAACTACATAAAAGACCATACACTGGTCACCTAGGATACCAGAAAATTATCACTGCCACCCGAAAAAAATTTTATTGGCCTGGATTGAAGAAAGACAGAGCCAAATATTTGGCCCAATGCATAGAGTGCCAATAGGTTAAAGTAGAACATCGACACCCAGCAGGACTATTACACCCTTTACCCATCCCAGAATGGAAATGGGAAACCATCTCCATGGATTTTATCACTGGATTACCAGCTTCAACCAAACAGAATGACGCCATTATGGTAGTGGTGGATAAACTGAGCAAGTTTGCTCATTTCATCCCCATCAAATCAACCTGCAAAGCGGTAGATATCGCCCAGGTATTCATGAAAGAGGTATTCAAACTACACGGTATGCCGAAAGAGATAGTGTCTGATAGAGACACAAAATTTACTTCCAATTTTTGGAAATCACTGATGGCTGGTTTAGAGACCAAATTGTTGTTTAGCACCGCCTATCACCCTCAAACCGACGGACAAACAAAAAGAGTGAATCAAATATTAGAGGATATGTTAAGGATGCATGTAATGCATCAACCCAATAAATGGGAAGACTACCTGCCATTGGTAGAATTCACCTACAACAACGGCTACCAAGCATCCTTAAAGATGAGTCCCTTGGAGGTCCTCTATGATAGGTCATGTAATACTCCAGTCAGCTGGAGTAATCCTGTAAATAGGATTTCTTTTGGACCCAACATGTTGAAAGAAATGGAACAACAAGTGACTCAGATAAAACAAAATTTGAAGGTCGCTCAGAACCGACAGAAAAGTTATGCTGACCAAAAGAGAACTCCAAGAGAGTTCAAAATGGGAGACCATGTATATCTCAGAATTAAGCCCAGAAGGAGTTCCCTGAAAATGGGAGCTTGTGCCCAGTTGGCACCCCAGTATTGTGGACCCTTTGAGGTTCTATATAGAGTGGGACCTGTAGCCTATTGGCTAGCACTTCCTCCCACAGTAAAAGCACATAATGTTTTCCATGTTTCATTATTGAAGAAATATGTACATGATGCTAATCATATAATTGACTAGTCTGTGATCCAGGTGGAACCGAAGGGAGAATTTCTACCAGAACCCCAATGCATATTGGACAGAAAGGAAACCCCACTCCAGAACCGAACCATTGCACAAGTAAAGGTGCAGTGGAGACATTTTGGCCCAGATGAGGCTACATGGGAAATGGAGGATGCCATGAGACAGGCATATCCGATTTTGTTTACTTCTGTACATGAAATTCATGTTAAAAGATAAGAACATAGAGGAAGATGTTCCTTTAAGGGGGAGGGAATTGTAATACCCTGTTTCCCCCAGTTTGTAAAAATAACTGGACTGGCTAGAACTGTGGAAAACTCAGAAATGTGAATATGTGATGTGAATGGACCTTGTGGAAAAGGTCGATGAATGTGAATAATATTATGATTTTTATATTGCAGGACTACTGAGAGGGGATGTGCAGAAAAAGAGACCATGATGGTGGTGGAAGGCACCTAGAAAGGTGGCATTAACTTCCACCGAGAATTAATACCGTATTTGGACTTCACTGGCCCGGAGAACCAAAAGTGGCTCGCTGGCCCCGAATTAAATGTCTCACAGACTGGTAGGTAGATGGCTCCTCAGGAATTAATAAAGGATGGGGAGGTGAACCACCCATCTATAGAGCTGTCAGGCCTGACCAGCGCAAGGGAAATCACGCCACACACAACCTCGCAAGAGGATAAGGTGTGGGGGAGAAGCGATTGGGAGAAGACGCGAGGGGAGGAAGAGAACTCTGGCAATATTCAGAGTGAGTGATAGCAAAGAGAAAGGAGAGTAACCTTCGCTTCTGGTCACTGGAAAACAAAGACGTAGTCTCACAGCATCATGGTCTCAGCTCGGGGGTGGCTAGTGGTAAATCCGTTGGGAGTCGTTGAGCCTACGGTTGGGTGGAAACGAGCACCCCTCTCAGCAGTTGCATAACCTCTAGTGTTACTTTATGATAAGTGTTTTACCTTTGGCATCTTGAAATATATGTATTCTGATAATTATGCTCATAAGCTGTGAAATTGTGAATGATTTCATTATAAGAATGTCTGTATGGTGTTTTGATCAATACTAGTAGTTGTATATTTGTATGGAAAGACTATGTATGGCTTATGTCCTCATGAATCGTTATTTATATGCGTACTGATCTAATTCAGACTTCACGTCTGGTTCTCGGGAGGGCGATACCCTTATCTGCCTTAGATAGTACCCTGGGTAAACCTCCCCATAGAGATACCCTTCTTGAAAATCCCATCAAGAACCTGGAAGGAGGACGTGAAGGCGCAAGGCCTTAAGAAATCCCTGATAAGTATAGATTCGACGGACGAGGTCCCGTCAGGAGATCTATGGTCACTAACGACCGTCATATCGAAAGAATAATATGGAGTGTTAAGTTCCTTAACCCTAATAGGTATTGATCGACAAACGAGATTCCATCGGGAAACCTATGGTCATGCATGACCGTTAGATTGATAGGAGTAAGTAGGGTGTTAAATTCCTTACCCCTTTGTTTTTATGTGTCTTCATGGGTAGTGAATAAATCGGGATCGTAGATCCCCAAGGTCCATGGGAGTATCTGGACCGTCGATTTTTCCACGTCTAGGGAGTCGTGGAAGAATGCATAGGTAGGAACCAATCTGAGTCGTCAGATCTCGGCTGGAAAACACAATAGCCGTTGGATCTGTCAGTGGTTACCCGTGGGTTAAACCCCTAGTGAATCGGGGAAAAAGCCCTGAAATAGATCTAGACCGTTCGAACGACGGAGGCCACATGTTGTAAGATTTCCCATTTCAGGAAATCAGGAATTGCGAACTTGGGAGTTCTGGTGACGAGGGATCGGGACGTTCCATGGTGGAAACCCCGAAGCAGTTTTGGACCGTCTGATCTTGGGGGGCCACATGTCGTGAGATCTCTCATTTTGGGAAATTGGAAATCGCGAGGTCGGGAGTCTTGGTGACGAGAGATCAGGACTTTCCATGGTGGAAACCCCGAGACAGACCTGGACCGTCCGATTTAAGGAGGCCACGTGTTGTAAGATCTCCCATTTCGGGAAATAGGGAATCGCGGGACTGGGAGTCCTGGTGATGAGAGATCGGGACTTTCCATGGTGGAAACCCCGAGACAGACCTGGACCATCCGATTTAAGGAGGCCACGTGTCGTGAGATCTCCCATTTCGAAAAATCAAGAATTGCAGAATCGGGAGTCCTGGTGACGAGAGATCGGGACTTTCCATGGTGGAAACCCCAGGACAGATCTAGACCATCTGATTTATGGAGGCTACGTGTCGAAAGATTAACCGCATCCAGAAACCAGGGATCGAGAATTTGAGAGTCCCGTGATCGAGAGTTTGGACTCTCGTGATGATAAATCCCGATGAACGGACGAGATTCTTTTGGAGGATCTCAGGGTTTGTAACGACCGTCAGATGAGAGGAAGAGACGTCAACTTTAAGCCAGGGCGCGAAGATGCCTTAGGGTAAGTGGTGAACAGATTTGAACGGCCAAAGTCCACCCGCTTAGATCTACGGCTGAGGCTTCATTCTAGAGCCCCCTTGTTGTTCTTCCTTTAGCGGTGAGGGGGGAGTCCGGAATCGAACACGCAACTCTGGAATGGTCAGGATCAATTCGCCTTGATCAACGGTGTTCAGGCGAATTTCGGACCCCCCTTGCCATTCTGCCTTTAATTGGGGGGGGGTTCCGGAATGGTGTGACGTGTAAAGTGGGGCCCCCTCCTGTCCTGTCGACTACCGTGTCGCATTTTCCCCCTCTACCACCTGTACTCCACTTGATCATGCGACGGGGCATGTTCTCATTGGTTGTCCTCTAGCCCTGCTGGGATTTGTCCCCATTGGCCATTCACTAGCCCTGTCGGGGTTCAATGACTGCAGAGTCGAACGACTCAACATTCTTGTGGCACCCAAGTCGCAAAATACAAAGAGGCGCCATGATTATTTGAATTGTAATCATGACCCGTGATCACATGGGAACAAAGAGAGAGAAAGAGCTAGCTTTTGCTAGGCCTCCGTAGGTAATTTAGGGGCTCGGATTTCGTAGAAGTCAAGAAAAAATTTGATTGAGGTAGTGGGTATGTGACAGTTTAGTATCATGGATAAGCAATAAACAATCATCAATATCTCTATCTATAGCCAAGGCAGAGTATATTGTAGCAGCAACATGTTGTACACAGGTTCTTTAGATGAAACAAACTCTGACAGATATACAGGTTGAGTGTGATGAGCCCATTCCAATCTATTATGATAATACAAGCGCCATCAGTATCTCAAAGAACCTGGTGATGCACTCCAAGATGAAGCACATCACAACAAGTATCACTTTCTATGGGAACGGGTTGCAGAAAATAACATCAAAGTTGAGTATGTGGGCACAAAGAACAAGTGGTAGACATCTTTACAAAACCACTTCCATGGGAAGCCTTTGAGTATCTTCGCCAGAGACTCGGAGTTATTTCTACTCCAAAATGAATTCTTTTGAATGATTGTCTTATATGTCTTAGATGTACACGAGGAAGCACCATAAAGAGGACAATTCAGCTAGGGGGAGCAGCCTCAGATGGAAAGATACCTTTTCCATTGATGACAAAGGGGGATATATTTATCAGATGTAGATGATAGAAGCATGATTCCAAGGGGAGAAATGGTCACAGAGATGCAGAGGACAGAGGCATGGTACATGGTTGAGAGCTTGTATTTTTGAAGTGGTTGATTGAGAGGCTGAATATCAGAAAGAGCTTGATGACTAGATCATGTGAGGGTTATTATAAGTGTTCATGATTACACACACCTATATGGCACATGACTAGAGAGAGATATATATGCTTTGGGTAAAGGTTATGTATGAGGATGCATGCACAGGGTACAGTTACAGTCTGGATACTGTAACAAGTTACAGATCTATCTGAAAAAGTTACAGAGGGTCAAAAGTTCTCAAGAGAAAGAAAAACCTAGTTTTCAGAAGGCATACGTAGGAGTCATAATAGTTTGATCGCGTACATACACAGGTTGCATAACAGATAGGGCATGTACATATGCGTGATGCAGCACTATAGATCACGTACATGTTGTATTTTTTTTATACATGTTTAGTTCAGGTACAGATTGATTACAGGGCAGTTGTATAGGTTGGATGCAGGTCAGTGGTACAGATTGACACAGTTGTACAATGGTATATCTCACAGTGATAGTGTGACAGTGGTTCCATCATTCTACTTTTACTTCAAGTAGGTTGGACGAGGCAAGGATAGGTGGTTGTAGCCACCTTCCGGTTGTAGCCAGATAACTGAAGGGGTTGTAGCCTCCTTCTGGTAGTAGCCATAGAATTGGGGAGTTGGAGCTTCCCTCAGGTTGTAGCCTGAGAAACTAGGGGGTTGGAGCCTCCTTCCAGTTACAACTGGAAAACAAAGGAATTTGGTGCTTCCAATGAATGTAATTCTTTAAGACCTATAAGAAAAAACATTATGTGGTTTTCTCCCACTTTGGGTTTCCACGTAAAACATTGGTGTACTATGTATGTGTATGATTATTCATTTATTCATTTCTTATTTACTCTGTAGTTATTGGATGATAATGATACATTGATATAATACTTGGATTATATGGTTAAAAAGGATTACATTTCTCTATTATTGATTCACCGCCCCTCTTAGTAATCCAATAGGTTGCCTCTGTTTAGTAGAGAATGAACTATTCTCGAAAACAATAGGAGCTCTACGTGACTATGCCTAATCATGTACTAATTGACCCCATTAAGGCGTGACTACACCTAATCATGTACTACTTGACCCCATTAAGGCGTGATTGTGCCTAATCATGTAGCAGGGGGAGGTTACCCTGCCAAGGCCTTCATCCCGAAAGAAATCCAGAGACACCAGGGCTATGTTTAAGACTACTCTCACCTTAGACGATTTCAACTTCTTAGTCGTTGCGTTGAATGATGCTTCATTGGAGATCGTGGAAAAGAAAGAAGCGAAGAAGGAGGAGGTATTCATCCAAATCAAGGGAGAACTTCGAAAAGTGCAGCAGGCACTACAATCCAGCCACGCAGTTTCTAATGCACCCTCGACAAGTGGAATAGAAGAACCGGGAGATGTGCCAGCCCAACTGCACCAGATTGCCAATAAAGTTGAAGCTTTCCTTTGACAAGCTCAAGAAGAGACAGTACAATCTACCCAAGGTTTGGCATAGGCACAGAAAGATATGCTAGAACAGTGCAGTAATGCAGAACAGGAAAAACTAGCTCTTCAAGCAAAGTGGGAGAAAGAGAAAGAAGCGCTACAGCAAGACAGAGAACAGTTGCTCACAGAGAAACTCGAAGTACAGGAACGGATTCACAAATCACTTCTCTCTGTGACACTCCTCGAAGTCCAGATAGAAGAATGACTTCCACAGCAGGTGGCACAACTGGAAGGAGTGATCCAACAACTTCAGCAGCGCATCACAGACCTGGAACTTCGCACTGTGACTGAGACACCTCAAGAAATAAGAGACCTAAGAGAGGCCACTTCCCGAAGCGCAATTGACCGACTAAAATACTTTGCCTTGGAATACAAGCAACTGAGCTCCAGAAGCACCGAGATGTATGAAAGCCTCACAGAAATTCCATAATTACAGGCATTAGAGTCGTAGCTCCAACATGCACAGTAGTAGGCAGACATGTTACAAGTGTAGCTAAAGCCCTTGTCACCAGTTGAGAGAATGAAGAGGTTTCCAGAGAAATGCATGACCCAACAACAAGTACACACACTCCAAAGTAAAGTAATGGAAGTCTCTCAATGACTTCAACCAGTGAAAGAAAAGGCATGTCAACTATTCACTGAACTTGAAATCCAAGGAGTAGAAATTGAACATGTTGTGAGTACATTAGAATAGTGCCTCGAAGGACCAGTCAATGATGCACTTATTCAGGAGTTCACTAAGAAAGAAGTAGTAGCACTATAGTAGATCGAAGCAGCTTGATCCAAGCTCAAGGAGTTCGAAGTGGAATTTCTCAGACCAGAGTGACTCGGAATGAGTCACAGGTGAGTGTTGGGGGCCTGTTGGCCCTTGAACAAGTTTTGAGGAACACTTGGTCATATTTGACCATTTTTGGGACTTCGACAGCCTGTCGAAGATGGAGTGCCAGACGAAGTAGAGATCATGGGATCTCAGCCCACTTTCGGGCCCCTTTTTGGGTTTTGGGGACAATGTAATGGGAAAGGGATGTCGGCCAGTGGGTTCACCCACACTTAGGCCCACTTATGTATAAATATATGTCTAGGTGAAGTAAGTAAGGGATGATAACCTATCTATGTGATGTAAGCTAAGTGCTAGTAGTGCTTTTTCCATGACTGTAGAAGGGATACAGAGCTAAGTGCAAGTTATTAAAGATATTATAGAAGGCTTTGTGCTACGACACAAGGAAGAAGGATCTAGTGAGCTGCGTAGAAGGGTTTTTGATGACTGTGTGTTGTAACCGATTGAAGACATTAATAAAGAAGAAGAGGTGGTGGACATATCCCTAGGGTGGGGGTGAACCATGTACATGTTGTGTTGTTATTCTTTGTGTGATGCATCAATGTGTTTCTATGTGATGCATGTTAGATAGATTTGATGTTGCTTTGTGCCTAATCATGTGAATTAATGCTAGATCTGACCTTTATGGATGTGCTTAGTGCTTGAATCTGCTAGATATAATATGTTCATGTTTTGTTAAGTGTTATTAGATGATGGATCTGGTTGCATACTGCGATACTCTGTAATTAGGGTACATTTGTGTTGTTACTAAGAACTGAATATGGATGAAGGTTAATTTCTAAGTGCTCTGTTAAGCGTTAGAATCACAAATTTGTATCCCAGCTAAGGTTGCAGACATCTGAGTCCTGCAACCAGCCCTGCCTCTATCTCGGGTGAGACTTTATATGCTTCGCAGGTGTTGCTGAAAGGGCCAGTAGTTAGGGTTTTATTGGTGTGTTGTTGGTGCGTTGAACCCTGGGTCTGCCCCTGTGCCAACATACTACTTGACCCCATTAAGGCATGAATGCACCTAATCATGTACTACTTGACCCCGCATATAATATAGTGTGGACTGAAATTTGGTAGATGAGAATTCTTGGAACCTCATGAAATGCTTAGAACCAAGGTACGGACTGAATTAGACAACCTCTAGGAGGAGAAATCAAAGAAGTTTAATATAACAATGTATGCACCTTGTCACCCCTAGTGCTCTATGTAGATTCTCCTAGAGGACGTCATAGGCCTTTCTGTCTCCACTCTATTGATAGTAAGTGTCTTCGGATTAGAGTTAGAACACTTGAGGCCTACTTAGTAATTGGACAATGAAGTATGTCTTCAAAGAAGGACAAATCAAAGAAGTTTAATATAACAATGTATGCACCTTGTCACCCCTGGTGCTCTGTGTAGATTCTTCTAGAGGCCCTCGTAGGCATTTATGTTTCCACTCTATTGATAGTAAGTGGCTTAGGATCATTAGAGTTAGAACACTTGAGGCCTACTTAATAATTGGGCAATGAAGTATGGATTCAAAGAAGAAGAAATCAAAGAAGTTTAATATAACAATGTATGCACCTAGTCACCTCTGCTACTCTGTGTAAATTCTCCTAGAGGAACTCGTAGGCCTTTCTGTCTCCACTCTATTGATTGTTGATTTTATATAAGCTAGGTTAAGCATGAAGTTCATTTCATTTTTATAATTTCACTTAACCATAAACAATAATGTTTCATCAACCAAGATCACAAGAAGAAACACCATGCATAAGAACACAAGAAGTATCCTCAGAAACCCTTCTCAACAAGGGAAGAAAACCCATCCAAATCCTTTGTTATATTCTTCAATATAAATACCTTCACCACCAAAAAATACCTAGCACACAAGAGGGTGCTCAAAACCTAGAATATTAGTGCCCAATAGAGGTGTGCACCTTTTCCCAAGTAGATTTACTTGTTGAAATTTCCAAATTCACAAGAGAGATATGTTTCCACAATGGGGATTTCACCTTTTTCTTATACTAACCTAAAACATGTCTACATAAGTATATATTGGCTCAACATGGCCGACCTCACTAAGTCACAATATTATTATTATTATTATTATTATTATTATTATTATTATTAATATTAACCATATTAATGATCTTTTACATTTATTATTAATCACATTAAGGTGGGGCCGACCTGTACCCTTTACATAACAATTAGGGTTACAGGCAGGTCTGACTCTTGAACAACATATAGAAAAGGATCTGATACACCCACTAGTGCTCATCCACTAGGGAAACATCCATAGGGATGTCATATCTCGGGCTCACTGCATTACACAGAAGAACCATATCTACACACGTTCACCTGTGCTCATCCATAGGCACGTCCACTCTATAGATCTTCTTTCCCACTGCCACACACAGGAGAATCATCTGGATTTTTCTCATCAACTTTGCTTCTCAGAGGAGGATAACACATCATCTTCATTTCTTTTCACATGATGATGCACCTAGCACTTTGGAATTTCACATGTTCACCTTGTGCTCATCCACAGTCATGTCCAACCCATCAGATCGCCTTTCCCACTGGATAATCATCTGGAGTTCTTCTACACTCTCTGAAGGGAGGAGGTCATCTCTACATTCCTAGCTCTGTCTCAGCTAGGAACCGCGTACCGTTCTTAGGGGCTTTCACTTAGGTTTGTAAGCTGAGAAAAAGACTTCACATAGCTGAAATGATCCACACCTAACAGGTTTGTAAGCTAGAGAATGTCTCACATAGTTGCATTCATCAACACTCCCTCTCAGCTAGGTAGGCATTATTTATCAAGCCAAGTCTCATACGGATGTATTTTGAATTTTTTCTTGGCTGGAGTTATTGACACTCCCTCTCAACTAGGGAGCCATTCTTCATGAAGTTTATTTTGGTGAAGATATCTACAATCTTTCTCACGTGTAGGAAGGTATTGCATGTGTACGATTTTTCTATGCATCATATCTCTGAAATAAGTATATTTCATCTCATTGTATTTCGATCCATCAGAAAACACTGGGTTCTCAAGGATATTTACTCACGACTCTTGGTTATCGTCATAGGATCCATCTCATGGTCAAGTAAATATGTTTGAAGCTTGTGAAGCCACATTGATTTGCACACCCGATGCTTATGTACTCTGCCTCTGTGGTACTCAAGACCATAGAGTTTTGTTTCCTACTACATCAAGAAACCATGGAAAAATTCACGGTAGAACATCAACCGAATGTGTTCTTCCGGTTGTTACACATTATTTTCGTCACCCTTATGACTATTAATGATGTAAACCTATCCTTTGTCTTTAGAAGGATCAATGGCCTGAATTCTTGAAGAAAGAAGGGAGAAGAACTTTGTAAAAACCCTATTAAGAAAGATCTCTACAGGATGCACTATACACAGGGTGCGGTGATGCCTGATCGCCACACCCTGCTCTAAAGCTAGACTGTGATGTCGTCATAGGCTGCACTATAGCTAGGGTGCGACGATTTCTGTACGTGGGAAAAATGGGCATCTTCTCGATGCTTCTAGAAGGAGAAGCTTCTATGGTGAGGTGGCCTCCAAATGGTTTGGATATTACTCTTTTTTTTGATTTAGTGGGATCATCCTAACCTTCTCACCTTATCCTCTTCAACTTATAAAAGGAGAGGATCTCTCATGAAGAAAGTTAGCTTGGGTTTTGTAGCTTGGATTCTTTGGAGCTTGTATATTGTCTTTGAGATTTGCTTTGTCAAGATAGATTGTGAGTAGCTATCAGATCTACAGTCTCAGAATCCATGGATTAGAAGTGTGTGGGAAGCAAGGAACTATTGGAAGGAACCTGAAAACATCAAGGCATCTGGTTGTATCTTTTTTCCACATTCTTTAATACAGATATACTTTTCTTTCCTATATGAATGTTATTTGTTCATATTGTATGATTCCTTGATCAGGTACATAGTTTCATATCAAATAGACTATGTTATTCTTGTCTTTGTTGGCTTGTGTTCTTTTGAAGATATTTATCCATAAGCCTCGTGATGGAGCTTGGATTGCATTGGCGAAGTCAGATCTTCGATATTTAAAAGGTATGTTCTAGATCCATTTCTCATTTGATAATTGAAATCTAAGGACAAAGTAGTGTATTGTCTCGTTTTGTTCTAGTTTCGTAGTGAAGCTAGGGGGATTGATTTGTGTTCGCACTTAACAGTTAGCCCGATAACAAAATTGGTGACCGTACTGGGGATACAGATTGTTTTCCTAGTTTGTCTTGCTTTCTTGATTTGATTGCTTAGGTTCTTTTTTTTTATTCACTGGGAGATCCAACTTGACTCTCTGACTGTTAAAATTCACTGGAAAAACCTTCATGCTTTTTATTTTTTCCATTTTCATTTGAACATTGCACCTTGTTTTGAGGGACAGTGTGATGATCTAGGATCGTGGCACCCTACCTTTTTGATGCAGTGTGACATCGTCGCACTATATTTGTTCTCTGGACTGCGAAGATCAGGGTTCATCGCTCTATGTTGGTCTATAGCCTGTGACGATTATGGAAAAAATATTTTTTGATGGTTTTTCTTGCCCAGATCCGTGATATGGTTCTGGAGTGAATTTTTGGGTTTGATTATAGTCTGTTTACAGTCTGCTTGACAATCTTTGAACTACTTTTAGCTATCTTTGCTTTAGCTTGTTTTCTTTTGAAAGATTTGATCTCTTGATTTGAGTTTCTTTCAATTACAAAGCATTGTTTTTTCTTTAGAATTGTTTGGTGAAAAAACTTTTTCTTTTATTGAATAGTTCATTTTAAAAGAGAAAATTGTTTGGGTTTCTTTGTTTCATATCGATTTGCTATTGATTTTAGCTATCTTTGAAACAAAAATTTTTAATTTCTTGCTTTATATTAGATTAGGGGCATCTTTGCATTTGAAGTAGCGGAATTGCATGTTTTTTAGCATTTTTTGGTCTTGAATTCTGGTGTATAGTCTCTTTGGCTCATTTATTGAATTTCTTGATATTGATGAGTTTAATAAAAAAATTGGGACATTGTGCATCTGGGAATGATACACATTTTCTCCTTCTTATAATATAGCTTTCATCGAAGTGAAATATTTGTATTCTCATTTCTTTTCATTGTTTAGATTCGGTCAAAACATCATTTAGTCCATGCCATGTTCCTCTTGAGTAAAAACATCCTTAAAATAAAGCTCTTATAACAATTGATTAGACATTTTTATATTTTCTGGTAGCAAACCTACATTAGATTAGTTATAGGGCTTTGGAATAGCTGTGAAAGATAACTTTCCAAAGATGCAAAAAAACATAGTATCTTGTGACAGGGAGAGTTTAAATCTCTTTATTACATTTTGTTCTGGAAAGCCCTTCTAACACAAGGGTCAATCACGAGGTCACATTAAGACTGGCAGAGTTACTCACCCTGCTTTTTTGGTCTTGGTGTAGAGATTGAGCGTATTATTGGGGGTCATTTGAGAGTATACCCACGATTATGTGTGGGAGATTCTCGAGTTGATTTTGGGCTTAGATACCCTGCCTTTGCATGTGGATCAGACTGTCGATTATTTCCCCAAGAATCATTGTAGTAATTGGTAACCTTAGTGCCCTATCTCTTTAGGGTCTTTACACGAGGTGACTATGGAGGGGCAAGTCTTCACAGTACCTGGAATCGATGTTTTCCAAACTCACTCGGGCTCCTTGGAGGGTATACACACGATTATGTGTGGGATATTGCACCAGGGTGTAAGTTCGTTAAGCAGGTTGTCAATGTAACTTTTCCACCCACTCTATCTCAGCCCCTTATTACATTTTTCCCGTGATGTTCGATTTCATCACCAACTAGTGTGTTCGTCGTGAGAATTTTTTGTTTTCTTGTTTGATTACCAGATTTTTAGCGTGTGTTGTTTGTTTTCCCTAGAAGACTCTAGGTTGGATATTTGTTTAATAGCGTCAGTTCCTGGAATGACCAATGAGGGAACTCCTTTTCCAGGGGAACCTTTTTTGTTTCATTCTTATAGAAACATTAGTCCTCCTTACATCGCTACTTTGAGCCTTCTAGGTCTCACAATTGGATTACCGATATGGTTGTTTTCCACTCAAGTAATGTTGAATGCAGCTAGTGCTTCAGTTGTAAGCACTTCCCCCCAAGAGCATCAACCTCATGTTGATCCTTCACCTTCTTCACCAATAAGATCTTATTCACCTTCTTCACTTGCAAGGTCTTATTCTGTTTCAACTTCTTCACTGAGTGAAAACTCTAAAGCTAGTAACTTGGTGGATAAGAAGAAGAAGAAAAGGAAGAATAAGAAGAAGAAAAATAAACAAGGGTCCAAACTTCCAACCATTGTCGGACATGTTGGAAAGAAACCAGTTACTGTTGATTGTGTCGGGAGTGTTGATGATGCCAAGATCATCACCCAAACAACTCGTAAACCCAAGTACCCTTGCAGGCTTTGTAAAGGTATCCATCTTCTTAAGGATTCCCCTGGTATATCCAAGGTTATAAAAGTATGGTCTACACACCCTCTCCATCCCATGTCGTCAGACTCTGAAAAACATGTTGATGACCTCTCGTCAACTAGTCAAGATACCATTGGGAAGAAGAAAATTAGAGTCAAGTTCCCATGTATGTTATGCAAAGGGAGTCATTAAACTAACCTTTTCCCTCGTATGGACGAAGCCTCAAAATTAATGGAAGACATGACTATTTCCCAGCCTCAACTTCCAGCTACTTATCACAAGCTTACTCTCGTCCAACCTGTAGTTGATGGAATGATCAATCTGGTCCCTTCATCGATCAGTCTGATTGATCATGTAGTCAATCTGGTCACATCCTTAGTTGCACCAGTTGAAAAAGTGGTTGATCCAATCCCATCCTTGGTCGATCCCACTCACCCATTAGAGAGTGAAACTCAAATGGTTGATCAATTTCCATTCGTCGACCCCATTCTCCCCTTGGATAATGAAAACCAAGTGGTAAATTTGATGTCATTATCAGTCGATCCTACTCTCCTACTAGAGATTAAACCTGATGCTTCCCACATTTTTCTCATTGATATAGACTCTATCGTGATCGAGGGTCTTTCTCCTTCTCCCGTAGAACCCCCTCCAAGTAATGAGGCCATCCTTTTTAATTGGGGTGTGCTAACTGGACCTCGTCTTCCCTCTCACATTCCTTTAAAGATTACAATACACGTTTGTGGTCGGGACATTCCTCAGACGCTGATAGACGAAGGTTCATCCGTTAGTATTTTGTCCTCTATTGCTTGGCAAGATTTGGGTTATCCTCAACTTGAGTCAGTTATGTAGAGTTTGTTAGCTTTTAGCAGAAGAACTAATCACCCTTTAGGAATCCTTCCTCAGTTTTCTGTAACTTTGGGAGGGAAAATTGTCTTTATTGACGTCATGGTAGTCCAAGATCCCTTGGATTTCGCTTGGCACCTTGGGCGAGATTATGTCTATGCCATGAAAGATATAGTGTCAACTCTTTTTCGGGTGATATCTTTCCCGCACGATGGAAGAATTGTAACTATTGATCAACTTTCATTTGTTGGTCCTGACTTGATTTCCATGCCTTCCCTAAACGGTTTGTATATGCAGTCAATGTCACCCTTGCCACAGGTCAATTACGTGGTGTTATCTCCCATGACTTCAGCTTCTGATGAATTAGATCCGGTAGTTGACATGGTGATCTCTTCGATATGGATTTTATAGCTTGATCTCCTTACCCTTGTCATGACCCTCGACATGTGTTCTTTCCAAAGTGTATTTCTTCCTTCCAATGACGACTGAGTTTTGTCCCTTGACATGGTGTCCTTCTAGATCATTTTCCTCTTGGAAGCCATGATCAAGAAGAGAGCTATGAGCATGGTTTTCTGATTTCAAGCTCATTAAAAAATGAAACCGACAATGAGCATGGTTTTCTGATTTCAAACTCATTAAAAAATGAAACCATCTTTGAGCATGGTTTTCTGATTTCAAGCTCGTTAAAACATGAAACTAGATGTGAGGATAGTTTTGGCGTCTCTATAGAAACCTCATTAAAAAATGAAACAGAGCTTATGAGCATGGTTTTCTGATTTCAAGCTCATTAAAAAATGAAACCAACATTGAGCATGGTTTTCTAATTTCAAGCTCATTAAAAAATGAAACCATCTTTGAGCATGGTTTTCTGATTTCAAGCTCATTAAAAAATGAAACCAGGTGTGAGGATAGTTTTTGCATCTCTGTAGAAACCTCGTTAAAAAATTAAATAGAGCTTACGAGCATAGTTCTTGTTTCTGTGTCAAGCTCGTTAAAAAATGAAACAAAGGTCTAGGGATTGAACCTAGACTCTCGAGCATAATTTTTCTTCTCTGTGGAAAGCTCGTTAAAAAATGAAATAGATTTCCCCCTCTTTGTTTGAGTCAAGTCCTGCATATAGTATTTGAAGCTTCATTCCATCTGCCTATGACGTTGGATGGAACAAAGCTTGGGGGCAATGCTTACAGCCTCTGGACTTCATGTTGAAGTTGAGTAGTTAGCTTCTTAAGTTGGGGGCTAAGTACCAACCATCCCTGTGTTATGCATTGGGAAGTCCAAGCATAGTTTTCTATGGTTCAATATTTTTTAAAAATGAAACCACCTACCTCAAGCATAGTTTCCTCTGGTTCAAGCTTGTGTAAAAATGAAATCAGGTCCAAGCATAGTTTTGGCTAGTTTTAAGCTTGTGTAAAAATAAAATATATCCCAAGCATAGTTTTGTTTTGTTTTAAGCTTGCGTAAAAATGAAAACAATCATGATCTCAGTCTTTGTTCTTTCTCATGCTCATAAATACCTGAGAATGTAACCGAGTAAACTTTTATCACTTTTTTGGACTCGTAAAGGTTATACGAAAAAGGAATCCCCTGGAGTTCCCTTTAAGCTCTTTTTAGACTCTCTAAACATGAAAAGATTGCCAAGCGGTCTTGTTCTTTCCACGCTCATTAAAGTATTTGAAGAAAACGTTTGTTGAGAGGTAGATTATCTCTTTTTCGGTCTCAACAGACTATTTTACGAAAAATGACATTTTGGAGTTTCCTTTAAGTGTTTTTCAGACTCTCTAAATATGAAAAACCCTTGAGTTTAATTTCTTTGGACTTGTAAAACAAACATCAAAAGGCCCATATAGGACCAAACCACTCCTTCCTAGGGTTCGTTAAACATACACCGAGGGACTCATCTGAAGGATGAGCTTACATTTCAAGCATATGTTATCCTTCTCAAGCTTGTGTAAAAATAAAGAGGTACTCGCTAGAAATGGTGGGGGGGAATTTTGGAAAGAAATGTGTCTAAACCTGTATTCTATGGAAGAGTCACTTTTGAACATGACACCCTTTCACTCGCTTTGTGTCTAGGTTGGAAAATCCACTTGTCTCTTGATCATACTCCTTTATAAGATTACAAATTGGTATATGATCGCTATTGTTGAGTCAATGTTTCCAAGACAATTGTTGTGTCATCAATATTTTCAAAGATAAGTTCAACCTGGAAATCCTTCTATTGCAATCGGCCATTTATGCAGTCCTTAATCCTTCTATTGTGTTTTCCATCCCTGAGTCAGTCCTAAATCACTTTTTACTCTGATCTACCTCAAATATTGTTACCCGTTTCCTGTCATTGATGGAGGATACATTAAGGCCCTCCTGTGACGAGTCTTTTCATGTCAACTTCAACTCATTATCCATGAATTAGACCTAGAAACTAATTGGTACCTTGGAACTTGCATGCCTCAATGGCAGGTTTCCTCGCTTTCGATAATGGGTTTTCATTATTGACCCCTGATCGAGAGATTCCACCGAGTGTTCGACTTCATCTCATTAATTCACATTTGTTGGATTGTACTAGAGTGTGTTGGGAGTCATTGACATTAATGGTGATTTCCCTCACACTTGTTAACGATATTTATTAATGACTAGTAATCAAGTGTTTTCTACCATGCTCGACTTCAACACATGTATTCGCATGGTTATATTTGTACTATAGAGTGGTGGAGATGAAGACCTTGAATCTTTTCTGATAGATTCAGGTTGTGTTGGAGTATATTCAGATTGTATTGCTGCATAGATCCACATTGTATGTATTGTGGCTATTTTCAAATTTGAGTCTTTAAAACATATATCCACAGTGTATTTTTGGTGGTTATGTTCAGATTTGAGTCATAATGGCATGGATCCACAATGTATGTTTGGTGGCCATGACTTGTATTACCTGACATTGATCTTCGCATGTCGAAATTTATGCTTTGATTCATTTGTATTCTGAGTAAGAGAATGCCTGCCTCAGTGATGATATATTATTGTACTGTATTTCCCTACTTACACTCGACAAAGTATTTCAGCTCTCACTCTGTTCTAACTTCATACTTTGGGGGGCTCTTTGTTACACATTATTTTTGTCACCCTTATGATTGTTAATGATTTAAACCTATCCTTTGTATTTAGAAGGATCAGTGGCCTGAATTCCTGAAGAAATAAGGGAGAAGAACTTTTCCTGAGAGAAGAAATTGTATTTTCCTTTGTAAAAACCCAATTAAGGAAGATCGTCGCAGGCTACACTATACGCAGGGTGCAGCAATTCCTGATCGTCGCACCTTGCTCTAAAGATAGACTGCGACATCATCGCATGCTGCACTATAACTAGGGTGCGACGATTTCTGTACATGGGAAAAGATGGCATCTTCTCGACGCTTCTAGAAGGAGAAGCTTCTATGGTGAGGTGGCCTCTGAACGGTTTGGATCTTACTCGCTTTTCTAATTGAGTGGGATCATCCTAACCTCCTCATCTTATCCTCTTCAGCTTATAAAAGGAGAGGAGCTCTCATGGAGAAATTTATCTTGGGTTTTGTAGCTTGGATTCTTTGGAGCTTGAATATTGGCTTTGAGATTTGCTTTGTCAAGATAGATTGTGAGTAGCTATCAAATCTACAGTCTCAGAATCTGTGGATTAGAAGTGTGTGGGAAGCAAGGAACTGTTGGAAGGAACCTAACAATATCAAGACATATGGTTGTATCTTTCTTCCACATTCTTTAATACATATATACTTTTCTTTCCTATATGAATGTTATTTGTTCATATTGTATGATTCCTTGATCACGTACATAGTTTCATATCAATAGATTTTGTTATTCTTGTCTTCATTGGCTTGTCTTTTTTTGCAGATATTTCTCCATAAGCCTCATGAAGGAGATTGGATTGCATTGGCAAAGTTGGATCTTTGATATTTAAAAGGTATGTTCTAGATCCATTTCTCATTTGATAATTGAAATCTAAGGAAAGAGTAGTGTATTGTCTCATTTTTTTCTAGTTTCGTAGTGAATCTAGGGGGATTGATTTGTGTCGGCACTTAACAATTATCCCGATAACACCAGTCCATTGTACTTTCTTCTCAATATGAATCGGCATATCCTGCAAACTCAAGTTCACACTGGAGGCATATCTCAGGCCATATCCAACTTTGCCTTCAATACATGTTTTGTTGTTGTCTAGTGAGTATGTCTTGGTTGACTCATGAAAGGACTAGGCACATTCACTGCATGGCATGAATCAAGTTTGGTGTTAACTAGATACATTAGTGATCCAATCAATTATGGATCAGTCTTGTCTGAATCATCATCAATCTTCTTCTTTAAATCCATCACGGTGGATTTTGCATTCTGTCATACTGAACTTCTTTAATATTTTCACTGTATATTTTCCTTGATTCAGGAAAATCTCATTGGTCCTCTGTCATACTTATTTTCCCAAGAAGTTTTGCATCATACTCAGATTATTTATCTTAAATTTATAAGTCAGGGATTACTTCTATCCAACAACAAGGCTTTCTGAGTAAGTCATCAAAATCAGGCTCTCATCACCACATTGTAATGATATAGGTTTGGATCATCAATACTCTTACTGAAATCCAAACTCATCAAGAATCTATCTATCTAATATAGTTTCCAACTCATGGATGATAGTACAGATGGAAGTGTATCAGGTTCACTGGATCAAGTGTCTCATTATAGACAACTCCCTCTATTTGTGAGAAACCTCTGGCTATAGCTCTTGTTTTGCATTTCTTGACACTTTCATCTATTGCATGCTTGATCATATATATCTGCATGGAAGTTACCACAGACTTCCCTTTATGGTCCCTGAATAATATCTTATGCATCATTCTTTAATGTAAATTCTAACCTTGTACAATATCTACTGCAAACTGATATTCAGAAAAGAACAGAAAATATACAATGGCAAATACAAACATTACACAGAGATTTTTCACCTGAAAACCCAAACCGGGAAATCCAGCATATATTATATTCATACATTGTTTACAATACAATATACATATAGGAGCCAGCGACATCCAAAACCCTAACCCAATGACCTGGATTAGTCCAAAACCCTAATTCCTTAACCGGAAATAGAAAACCATCGACAAAAAACCATGTGCCGAAAAAACCACCTAAATATCATGTGGTCCCAGAAATATGTGGTCTCGGAAATATGTCGTCCTGGAAATATGTCGTCCCAATAATATGTCATCCTGTAAATATGTCATCCCGAAAAAAAAAATTCGGGGGTGCTGCCCCCAAACCCCCGCGCGGGGGGCTCTGCCCCCATGCACCCCCCTCTAACCCCCCTGCGCGCCCGGCATAGACGCTCAGACACTACTACTCGTGCAAATAATATAACACATACCCAACATTCTCCCACTTGTTGTTTTCTTTGCACACAAGGGGTTACAGGGTTACATAGTCAACAATCCAGGGCAGCAATGCCCATGGATCCTCTACACCAAGAGAACTTCTCAGTGCTCACAGATTTTGTTAATGAATCTGC
>JASDQU010103389.1:118281-137107 GCA_032191745.1 Picea mariana | reverse complement strand
ACGACAAAGGCGTCCCTCTGAAGCCAATAAAGCTCTGATACCAAATGTAAATTCTAACCTTGTACAATATCTACTCCAAACTGATATTCAGAAAAGAACAGAAAATATACAATGGAAAATACAAACATTACACAGAGATTTTTCACCTGGAAACCCAAACCGGGAAAACCAACATATATTATATTCATACATTGTTTACAATACAATATACATATAGGAGCCAGAAGCATCCAAAACCCTAACCCAATGACCTGGATTAGTCCAAAACCCTAATTCCTTAATCGGAAATAGAAAACCATCGGCAAAAAACCATGTGCCGAAAAAACCCCCTAAATATCATGTGGTCCCGAAAAATATGTCGTCCCGAAAAAACAATTTCGGGGGCGTTGCTCCTGAACCCCCCTGCACCCCCCCTCTAACCCCCCTGCGCGCCTGGCGCAGACACTCAAACACTACTACTCATGCAAAGAATATAACACATACCCAACATTTAATATATATTGGTATTCTTTTGTTATGCCATCTTTCCATACCAGTTCTCTTGTTGCTTCTCTAAGACAAGGAGTCTCAGCATCAATGAAGTGGCTCATGAATGAAGGATAGCTTGAAAATCTCTTTTGCTTTCTCAGAATGTGCCTTGAGAGGCTTGTATGTTTTTCTGCCTCTTGCAGAGTGAGTCTAGGTAGGAATTTTATGCCCTACTACAATATATCTTAACATATCAACTGGAGAAATTGGATAACCTGGAGTAATGGTTGTCTCCATCTGAATTGTTGAAGGGGGAGAAGGTATTGTCTCACTGTCAATCTCCATATGAGATTCTCTGGGTCTTTGAAAAATTGTCTCTTCTTCAAGGACAACGTCTCTTCTTGTCTTAGTCTGTCTCTGACTAGGGATGTTGATCTAGGATGTCTTTGAAGATTCACTATATCCTTTCTTCCTAAAGGATCTAGCTTGGACTTCTTCTCTTTGGGTACACAAAAATACATTGGGCACCCAAATAACCTAAAGTGTTCAATCTTAGGCTTCATTCTAGTGAAGACTTCTTCAGGAGTTAATTTTTTCAAAGTCTAGTGAAGACTCTTGTTCTGCACATATATTGTACCATGCATGTTTCTTCCCATGGAATCCTAGAAAGATTCTGATCATGCTTTGTAGCATTGGTTGTCTCAATTATGGTTCTATTCTTATTATTTCTCAAATGGTTTTGGCTCCTTCTGAGTCAAGTGACTCCCTCTGAAGGATAAACGTCTTATTTTCTTGTTAACCTATCTAGAACAAGAAAACAAAAAGAACCAACACAAGAATATCTCCTAAAGGAAAATAATGAGTACATCTCTAGAATAAAAACAATTTAGGGAATATTGTCACAACTACAACACCTACTTGTAATGTGGCAAACTTTTAGAAATATAGGTTAGAGGAATGACAATCAAACCTAGAGTCTTTACTTTGAGTGTGTTGTTTCTCTGAATGTATTGCGATCCCTCTGGATCCATGACTTCAACAAAGGTTCCTTCCTTTTGCAATTTCACTCATGACAATGATACAAATAATATATACAAGTGCATACCTTAGGATGTTGATATGATTTCTTCAATGGCTCTTGGCTGATCTCTATCCTCTAAGATATTTATGAATAGGATAGTCACAGTGTCACCTTTTGTCATCTTTGTTATTTTGAATATGGCCCTTCAATGTAAGGGCTTGAGTAGGTGATTGGCTTCCTTGTCCTGATGTCATCTTCCTTCCATTCATTGATAGATGTCTTTGGTAAACCATTTTTTATTACCCACAATAATTCATCCTCTGAAGTCTTGTCTTTCAAGAACTTTGAAGTATTCTTTATTCATCAAGCTTATCTTCCATCATAGTTTTTGTTCATCATAATTTTAGATTCTTCACAACCCTTTGTCAACTAGGCTAGAAAACCTAACGGCTAGTCTAGGCTAGCACTTTTAGGTTTTATTGGACTTATGACTGCCAAAAATAAACCTTTGAGAGATAGGAGAACACTGGTGAGTTGAAGAGCTCCTTCAATGAGTTTGCAGAAACCCTAATTCTAAAATTTCTGCAGAAATTAGCGAAACCCTAGAAACCCTAGGGCCAAAATTTCAAAATCCTCGGAATGTCACTCTAAGAGTCTCTAGAGATGTGCTGCAGGAGTCCATACTCTCCTATGCCAAAATTATCCCTGAGTTTCAAGTGTTTAAGGGCTGAAATACCTCATAAAGGAGAGATGTACGGATTTTCTGGAAACCCTAGGAGGGTCGTACGGTTCTGTAGAAGAGAGAGGAGATTGGTAGATGCTTGTGCAATGGGTTCTTCAAGACCTATGCTCTGATACCATGTTGATTTTTCATAATCTAGTTTAAGCATGAAGTTCATTTCATTTTTATCATTTCACTTAACCATAAACAATAATGTTGCAGTAACCAAGATCACAAGAAGAAACACCATGCACAAGAACAAAAGAAGTATCCTTAGAAACCCTTCTCAACAAGGGAAGAAAACCTAGCCAAATCCTTTGTTATATTCTTCAAGAGAAAGACCTTCACCACCAAGAAAGACCTAGCACACAAGAGGTTGCTCAAACCTTAGAAGACTAGTGCCCAAGAGAGGTGCGCACCTTTTCCCAAGTAGGTGTACTTGCTGAAATTTCCAAATTCACAAGAGAGATATGTTTCCACAATGGGGATTTCACCTTTACTTATACTAACCTAAAACATGTCAACAGAAGTGTCTATTGGATCAACAGGGTCGGCCTCACTAAGTCACAATATTATTATTATTAATATTATTATTATTATTATTATTATTATTATTATTATTATTATTATTATTATTATTATTATTATTATTATTATTATTATTATTGACCATATTAATTATCTTTTACATTTATTATTAATCACATTAAGGTGGGGCCGACCTATACCCTTTACATAACAATTAGGGTTACAAGCAGGTTTGACTCTTGAACAACATATAGAAAAGGATATGATACACTCACTAGTGCTCATCCACTAGGGGCACATCCATAGGGATGTCATATCTCTGGCTCACTACATTACACAGAAGAACTATATATACACATGTTCACTTGTCCTCATCCACAGGCACGTCCACTCTACATATATTCTTTCCCACTGCCTCACATAGGAGAATCATCTGGACTTTTCTCATCAAATTTGTTTCTCAGAAGAGGCTAACACATCATCTTCATTTATGTTCACATGATGATGCACCCAACACTTTGGGATTTCACACATTCACCTTGTGCTTAGCCATAGGCATGTCCAACTCATTAGATCGAATTTCCCACTGGATTTTCATCTGGAGTTCTTCTCAAGTATCTGAATGGAGGATGTCATCTCTATGTTCCTAGCTCTGTCTCATGTAGGAACCACGTACCCTTCTTAGGGTATTTCTCTCAGGTTTGTAAGCTGAGAGAAAGACTTCACATAGCTGCAATGATCCACACCTCAGAGGTTTGTAAGCTGGAGAATGTCTCACATAGTTGCATTCATCAACATTTATATCCTATCTACATACACAAACAACCACAATCATAAGAGGTAAGGATTTCATTGGATGCCTTAATATGTCTAGGGTGAGTTTCTTAGGCCTACAAAGTGTTATCTAGGTTGAAAGTGAGTTTAGAAGGAAGGGAGTTTAGGTGACAGTGAATTAAAGTATCACTTCATGAAATGTATTCCCCAAAATGACTCTAATGACATTTAGGGTTGTAGAGGCATTGAAATGGGGCCAACGTTGAAATTTTCTCAAACGTTGATTCTTGTATTCATTGAAATTTGACATGGTTGCACTAAATGCATGCCTTTACAATATGGGAGGGTTTCAAGACTCAAGTATTACTCATATTATACCCACATAAGAGAATGGTTTGTAACTGGGTGGCCAATAATGTGAATATGGTCAATAGCTTAGATGGGAGCAAAAATCAAAGATAAGATCAAATAACTGACGAAGCTTGTGCAATTTTTCGAGTACTTGTCTATCGAGTATTAGTGTGTTTTGACAAACTTGTGATATAGTCCATAAATATTTATCTAGGTTAGGTCATGAAAAGGGGTCAAAAAAGACATGGTCGTGTGATAACTAAGAAGGATTCCTCATGTGGGTTCCCCTCTTTCCAACTTGCCTTGTGTTGCATTTGGGCACCCATCCTTGCCCAGGTCGTCTTGAAAAAGTTAAGTCGAAGCCAAAATTGCTCCTTATCCGACATTTGACTCATCTTCTTTCCTAATTCTCCCTTGTGTGGTCATTTTTGTTACAACTCTCGATGTGGGTGGGCACTCCCCTCTTGCCAACTCGCTTTGCATTGCGTTTGGGTTCCCTACCTCCTGTTCATTACGATTCCTCATGTGGGTGCCCCTCTTTCTAACTCACCCATCCTTGCCTAGGCATTGCGTTTGGGTGACCTGTCTCATTTTCGTTATGAATCCTCATGTGGCCGCCCCTCTTGCCAAATCGCCTTCTTGCACTGTGTTTCGATTCCCTGCCTCATTTTCGTTATGATTTCTCATGTGGGCGCCCCTCTTGCCAACTTGCCTTGTGTTGCATTTGAGTGCCCAGCCTTTCCCAGGTCGTCTTGAAAAAGTTAAGTCGAAGCCAAAATTTCTCCTTATCTGACATCTGACTCATCTTCTTGCCTAGTGCTCCCTTGTGTGATCATTTTCGTTATGACTCTTCATCTGGGTGGGCGCCCCTCTTTCCAACTCACCTTGCGTTGTGTTTAGGTTGGGTTCATTATGTCTTAGGCCACGAGAACCATCCCTAGAGCACCAAACAATCTATAAGATCCATGGTCCGTGACATTAGGGTTCATAAGCCATGCATTGGACCATAAGCCAACATGCAAGCCCTATATGGGAAATTTTTGTCACCAATTTACGAGGAACCATAACATAGATACTTATAGGTGGATGTTGGTTATAAAGGTTTTATATTATATAATATATATTAATTAAATTACAAAAAATAATAATTAAACATTATTTATATATATTAATTAAATTAAAAAAATAATAATAAAGCATTATATATATATATAGATAGATATATATATATATGCCAAACTCGAGCCCGCGCCCATTCATTACAAACAAAATTGGGCGCCCATCTACTAGTTGATCAGAAAAACCTCATCCAATCTGGAGCAAAACCAATCCCGATTCTCGGCCATACATTGACGCACACTACCTAGGTGGAGACCGAAATCGATGTCCATCTAAGAGTAAGACCGACAGTTGTGCAGGAGAAGGTCGAGGGCGTTCACTGCCTAGGTGGAGACCGAGACCGAGACTGAGGGCCATCCGAGGGCATTCACTACCTAGGTGGAGACTGAGACCGAGGGCCATCCGATAATGTCGAGGGTGTTCGCTTCCTAGGTGGAGACCGAGACCGAGGGTCATCCAAGACCGATACTGAGACCTTCACGTGAGATTGTCGAGGGCAAGGAGGGAATCGAGGGCCATCCTATCCTAACCTAATCGAGGGTGCGAGAATGGTATGTTATTTAATCTACCCAAACCTTTCTTTTGATACTGATATCTATCATTGTTTCATTGATTTGATCCGGGTGACTACTGATAAAAACCCTTGAATACAAAGTGCCCTCGGAATTTCCCATGATTTTACAAAAATAATTAACCAATGTGCCTTTTAAAAATATAGCTATAAAATCATTTGTATCTTTGTGTCTTTGATTTCCTTGGGAATTAGGTGCAGGTGTGATTGTGATAGACTTGCAGGGCCATCCGAGATCGAGACCGAGACTTGCGTGTGATACTGTCCCTCGGAATTTCCCATGATTTTACAAAAAAAATTAAAAATTCCTAAAATAAAATCCTAAGGTGTCCCCAATAAACCTATTCTACCCTAACCCTAACCCTATACTACCCATGTTCTCCATTCATCACTTAATAGCAGATAGGTTCATGTGTGAGTTGCTTATACACTAAGTTTGACTCTACATGAATGGGGATTTGGTTATGCAGAGTGGTATAATTTTGTTTTTATCAAAATATATATCATATATATGGCATAATAAATATTTCAAATCATGTTTATGAAATTAAATAAAAGTGTTTATTAAATCTTCTTTTATCTCAACTTTAACTAAACAATTAAAACTTCGACTTTTAAGCTTATTTTTAAAACAATATTTAACATTTTGCCAAGACAATAAATAGGCTCTAGCGAGGCATATTGCAAATGTAACCTACTATTTTTATCCAATAGTTGTGTATTAATATTCTTTTACACTCTTGGAACGCTTATAACAATGGTCTGAACGGATAGAAGATCTTGATTCACAGGGACAAATGCCTCCAAATCGAAGTATTTCATATAAAGGATAGACCTAGATCTCTGGTATTCCAACTCTCCATAACTCAAATCCATAATGTGTTTTCATGATTCCATAGTGAATTTGTAATGAGTTGGATTGGTTTATTTGACCTTAGCTTCAAACTGGGTCCTCTACCTCTCAACTTCTATATAAGCCTTTGTGATGTTTCCTTGAACCTTTGTAATTTATCTCACGCATTGTCACATTCATCTATGAAGTTCACTAATTATATCTCCCATCCTAAAGTGCATCAACAGTCACAATATTCCATGTTGGTACGGGGAATGTTGTGAATACTCAATTCCCCACCCTACAAAGTTGCAATGCGTAACTGGGAAAAGAGAATGTCGATGGATTTGGAGAGCAGGAGAGGAATAGTGTGAGAAGAGAAGTGATCCACATTGCTTCTATAACTCTCTCCATTAATGAAAAAGGATTGCATGGAAGAAGATAGCATCTCCATTGAACTACACTTGAACTCATTTTTCTACACCCCGAGGGATCCTAGGCGAGTACTTTATTATTTAGTAAATGCCACGTAAAAAATTGTTACTTAGATAGGAATTTCAACAACCATACCTTTTTCCACCACCATTGTGAAGGAGATTCATTCCCTCATGCAACCAAGGCCCTATAGCCTTCTCTAGGAGCATAATCCCTTATTGGATTCAAAGACAAGACCAATGTATCTTCCTTGTCCTTGATAATTACAAAACTTGATTTGAGACTTCCAACATATCTATCCCAAGTATCAACATCTTCGTCTCGAAAAATAGGTCCCTCCGGGTAAGCCAACCTTGGTGACAAATAGTATTTTTATTCAAGTTAGCCCTCCAAGACAAATTATAAAAGCCTCGAGACCCTAAAAACATTATGATATGATGTGGAAGCATGTAATTTTCACCACTAATTATCCATGGGTACATCCCTACTTGTAGCTTTGTTCTTCTACCAACACACCATAAAGCTAGTTTCCAACCGAGGGGAAGGCTAAAATCATTGCTTTCTAGATGATGGATACATTGATTAAATTCTTGATAGAATTCCTTATCCAACCCTCCATTGAATCTAGAGAAATTTGTTTTTCTCTTACTACCTGAGCCCATAAATCCTAGAGGTACAAATGGATGTCGTAAGAAGAGTGAAGACCCTCAAGTTATGAAGAAGACAATTTCATAAAATCTACCTTATTATAACAAGCCAATTAGGGAAGTATTGAACAATGTGTCAAGAATTAGGAAAGCCTTGTTGAACTCTTAAACTTCTTCAAGAGCATGTTTTGACATATTTATTGTCTGAAAGAAAATAAGAAGTAAATGAAGGTATAACACAAGTTTTGATAAGGCTAAGTATGTAATTGATTTTGGATTCAAGAATGCCCTAGTTTGTAAGATTTGTCATTCAACCTTTCTTAGAAGAGAAAGTTCAGCGATTGGGTGCCGTTGACGATCACCAATAACCTTTTTCATCTTAAATTCTTCCATGGTTTTCAAAAATCTTACAATCTAGGTCATTTTATAAAAGAGAAGACTCACACCCCAAAGCAAACCAAGATAAAAATAATGGGATGCCAAGTATGATATGAATCAAGTAAACAAGGACCCCAATAAGTTTCTTACATACAATAGAATCAAGTATATTCTCCAATTAAAACATGGGTTCACTGAATATTTGCTCGCTAACTTATCTTCTCAATTTTTCGAGTGTTGGTACCACAAACTTATATTTGCACGATAACTTCTATTCTTGTTTTAAAGAGTGTAGGTACCAACAAATAGGTATATTTCAGATCTATCTTCCTCGAATGATGATCAAGATATACTCAGAGAGGTTGAAAGTGAGACGTGTTGTACTAGATATATCGGTTCTAGATCAACTAGATCTGAAAAGGTAAGGAAAAGATTTTGTATACACATGCACTTTTTTATTGCCAACGAAGGGTCATGTAATTATGATGCTAAGAGCATAGATTACATTGAGTTTCCCTTGAGGCATAGACATCTAGTGCAACGATTGGCACCTAAGGAGCTACCTGAAGTGGACACATATTTCTTCACCAGTGGGAGGATGTATCGCATTAATCCTTCATCCTTACATGGATTGGGGTTATTTTCCATGGATGCAATAAAGCTAGGCTATGGCACTGTAACTTAATTGATGGAGTATCTCGGACCATTAGAAAAATACAATGATTGGTTGATGTTGGTCCGATATGCGTGAAGTATGTGGAGATACAGAGTTGCTGCAAATTATATACAACTAGTAGATAACAATCAAAATAAAGGGGCGACTATGTATATTGATGGAAGGCCAAAAGATTTTGGAAAAATTGTGGGCTTTATAAATAATACACGACCAGTGGCAACAACTAAGCAATTGAATTGCATATTTGAGGGATGCGAAGGAAAACGTATATTTGTATGTGCAACAAAAACAATAGTTCCAAGTGAAGAGTTGTTGATTGATTACAAATTAAATCAAATATATGGAGGGGGTGCGGATATGGGGGTAAATATCTTACATACCATTCAACTCAATCATTGTTATAATTTATGGATGCAATATTTTAATTTTTTACTACATATATTTCATTTTTCATTATTTATTTTCTCATATTACTGCAATATTTCATTTTTTTAATGTTACAATTGCTTTCATAACTTTTGTTGATTAATTTATTGTGTCAACATATGTCTAGGGTGACCATAGAAAATCACACGCTACATCTGTCCAGGGTGACCATGTAAAGGCACCCGTTGTGGCTCAACGAGTAAATGTTAAAAATAGTAACAACTTATGACTACAACAACTAAATTTCTGAAATTTCATTATTTATTTTCTGATATTACTGCAATATTTCATTTTTTTAATGTTACAAGTGAATTTCGTAAATTTTGTTGATTGATTTATTGTGTCAACATCTGTTCAAGGTGACCGTGGAAAATCACATGCTACATCTATCCAGGGTGACCGTGGAAAGGCACATGTTGTGCCTCAGCAAGTAAATGTTAAATATAGTAACAACTTATGACTACAATAACTAAATTTCTCAAATGTTAAAGTTCATCTCATAAATTTTATTCATTAATGTATTGTGGCATGGTCAGCATGGGAAGTCACCCACTCGTAGTAGATCAAATAAGGGTGACCATGGGAAGTCATCGGTCGCACAACAACATCAGGTAATTGTTAGTGCTTAATAATAACTAAATTTGATTACAATATCTAAATTTTTTTGATGTTAAAATTATTTTAATTTCATTTATTGTTTGATGTTTTTAGTCCAGTACAGTCGATTTGGACCATGAGGATCTTGAGGACAAAATATTTTATTCCACTGACCCAATAGAAACTGTCATGGAGGCCTTGAAGAAGGAAAACATAGAATATCTAGCTTTGTTTCGCAAAAGACCCTTGACACAGGAGGACAGGGCAAGAATTGCAGAGCTACAAAATCTAATAACTAATTTTGGGGTAAGTGGCATCTTCCATATTTTTATCAGCTGTGACAATTTCATATATGTTTTTTTTGTTTTATATTTTCTATATGATCTAATAAAGTAAATTTTTCTGTTTGTAGGAGTTTTTAAACCACGTGCCCTGGGAAACTGTCGAGCATGCAATTGTTATAGGTAGTAGTGATGGTCAAATRCAACAAAAAATTCAACAAAGCAAAGCGCAAATAAGGATTTTTGACCCTCCTGAGGTTCCCCTCAAATCCATTGATGAGCGCACTGATGTTAACCGGCATGACACGCCGGAGCATGATGAGTTGGAGCCTGGGACTCCACATGACTTCGGAGATGAATGTATTGTAGATGGCGAGGAAGCTATTCATGGAGCAACATGAATTAAAAGTATCGGATCACTAGATCTCACCTTTCTGGTGGATGATGCATGTGTTTTGATCATGATTAAGAAGATTGCAGGTATTTGTTAATTAATTGATTCATTTTTATCATGAAATTGAAATGGACATTTGTTGACATTATTATGAATTAATGGATAACACGTTTCTGCAGGAAACAATGTTTTCTACATAAACTTGAATGAAAAAGCATTGGAGTTGTTTGGCCCCACCATTCGCACATGGTGGAATACCCAATATAGCAAAAAGAAAGATGAATTGTTGGGCCACATGGTAAACTTGTTCGGCAATATGTTCAACAAGAAAGTGGTTACAAAGTTAGTCGGAAAGAATTTAAAATATACCAGGGCCCAATATAGGGAGAAAATGCAATTAGACCTCAAGCATGAGCGCCCTCCCATGGTTCTGGAGAAAGAGTGGAAGGCCCTGATAGAGGATGCAAAGGAGAACTTGTTTAAAAAACAAGGAAGAAATTCATGACCTCGTAAAGCAAGGTACAACACATGTCATCTTCTTAGTGAAATATGCTCATTTATGTTTTTCTTTCTTGTTTTAAGTAACAATTATAATATCTAATTTTTTTCAAAAATTCCATTTATAGGCTACCTGACACCTCCAAAGAAACCAAGGCTAGAATGAAAAATCACGGGCAGCATAAACTAGGCCAGGGTGGCTATGGAAAACTAAAAGCTTGAATTGTAAGAATTAAATGATTAACTGTGGTGAATATTTATTTAATAGTAGTGAACAAATATCTTTTTTTGTTATTGGTAATTTTAATGGTGTTATGCATTGTAGTTAAATATGTTCCAAACTACTGCCATCGAGGAGGACCTAAAGCTTGGTTACAAACACGGTTTTAAAAGTGTGATTGAATATCATAGAATCTTAAGGCAAACTCCAATCTACCCAGCCACGCAAATGCAGGTAAATAAAATGAATAAGGAAACCGCAGTAGCATGCTTGTAAAGTCTATTCATATTTTATCATATCACCCTTAACTAAGTATTTATGTTTATTTTCAAGCAACAGTGAAACCGCAGCAGTGAATCTAGCGGTATTCAGTAGGCACTACTTCATACTAGGGAGCACATGTCCAATGATATTGGGGAACAGAGTACACATTCCAGTATGTATGTTTCAGAATTAGAAATATGTATTGTGATTGTAGATATTTATTTCTTGACTTATACTTGTATATTATCTTCTTTAAATGGAAGAGCATGTAGCTCGGAGGGTGAACTGCGAGAGGAACCAAGTGGACAAAAAATGAACCCACCAACTGTCACATCTACACAGACGGGTAAAGAGCAATATTGTAATGTTAATCAAAATAATGAAATAGTTATTTCAGTTATATTTCAACATATCGATATGATCATTTTTCGTTGTTGTAGTTCACGCCCCTACATAACTGCCTCCACGCCCTTCCCAGGGATGTACCAGAAGTATGGTACATGAGCACATGGAAACACAAACGATAGAAGGACATGGCACAGGAAATACAGTGTCAAAAGATGATTATGATACCCCAATCGTCAATTTTATGAATGTAAAAAATCATAAATCAAAGAAAAACTAGATGTATAAATTTATGACTTGTATTTGGATGTTTATCGATGTTTCTAGTATGAAACATTGTTTATATGAATTACCTCATTATGCTTCAATGTTTATATGTTCATATGTTTTGATGACTAGCGAAGTTATGCATGAATGTCTATATGTTGTCTATATAAACAAAATCATTTGTTGGGTATGGGGAATTGAGAGCGATGTGAGGGAGCGGGGGGGGGTATGATCTTCCAACTTCACGTGGTTGGCCCTGTTCAGTAGAGAATAACCTATTCTCGAAACAAAGAGAAGTTCATTAAGGTATGCGACCACTTGATTTTTTTCTAGAGTATTTTACATAACTAAATGCCTATTTATTTGATTATATATTATTTACTCATACAAAGAATTTGTCTTTTATGATTCATGCAGGTCTTGGTGATGGAAATGAATCTTGTGGAAAACTCTTATCAATTTGTATGGGCTAATGGATCTAGCGAAAGGACAATGACAAGGTAAGGGTTTTGGCATGTTTTTTAAAGTATAGAACTCAATGTAGAACTTATGGAGACATAGAAATGTAAAAATACAATTTTGATTATTGTTAAGATATTCATATTTTCTAGGACATTACTAGCATCAAATTAATGTATGAGACCCCTATGTTTGTGGGATGCACAGAGGTTTTAGTCATTGTCCCACAAACAAGCGGGTCTCATACATCAATTTGGTGTCTCGCTAGGTTGTGACCTATCAGTGTATTTTTGAGATATAAGTAATTTTATAAGTCGATGTGCAATAATATATAAACACATAAACATATTTTGATCAACTGTTGAAATATTGCACCTACAAATATACTTTCGCATGTTTCTAGGACCATTTATCTCCCCATGTATATTTTGATCCTTTTAGGGGCCAAAGGGTAATGCTTAACTTATCTTCCTTGATTTTTTCCTTTCCTCAAAAAAATATTCAATGTAGCTCTTGCCCCTCCAAGTGGGCCAAAACCCCCACTATCGACCAATAATAAATCTCCCAATGATGCCACTGCATCCAATGATTGTTCAACAAGGGGCCCTCAAATATGTATTATGTAAAGGAGCTCACAAGGTCAATTCAAAACCCATTGTACTTCATCGAAGGATACTTCATACACCAAGCGTTATGCCTCCTAAATTCTAATGTATGAAGTGTTCTTCATGTGTGGGAACATACCCAAAAGTGTGTGATGAAGCCTACATTATAGGCCCACAAATGTGACTCCAAAACTCTCTTCAAAACCTCCACGTGATACATTACTTTATGGTGAAGTTCAAGTATACATAAGATAATATATTTCCTTTTTCCTCTAGTCTTCTCCAATACTTGCCTCCCCTATATCCACTGTGAGGATAGTCTAGCGTACTGTTGCCACAGGTGTCTTGTTGCAGAAGGGTGCTCTGTCATTCCTTGTTGCCTAGGTCTGCTCCAATGATGCACTACGGGTGATATGATTCATATGTTGAGGAGATGACATGGTAGAGAATTGTTGGAAAATCATGTTTAGGAATAGATATCCCTCGTACGTGTTCAAAAAATTCCCTATACTTCTGAAAGAACCCTAATCGAGATGTTCATTACACTTGAGGAGGCCGAAACTATTCCAGATTGAGGAAGAGAATACACTCAAGTCAAAATTCATGCCCAATATAGGGTCACTTACTTCTTGAGAAAAGGGGATCATGAAGAGAAACAACAATACATTTCTTCATATCCCCTGTATGTATCCCTTACATGGCTACAAAGTGATGCATTATGGTTTGAAACAAAACATTGACTGCTTGAAATTATAAACAACTTCATGACTACAATCATTGTTTTGTTCATAAATTGAGTTGGAGAGGCCTAGCATTCCAAGGATAAAGCCCATGAATACTCCATAAATAATAAATCATTCAAGATTAGGTGAGGAAAATAAGTCTCCACACATACATATATGGTAGAGAGATGAATGTTTGATCAGTCATGACAACAATCTAACAACTTGCATAACTCGCCAATGAAAACTTAGTGAAAATGTTATCTTAGTCTCAATGCTCCATCAAAGTTATATTGTTGTTTCCATGGCACAATCATGCATACTTCAACATTAGTTCATTTGTTGCATGTTGTCAATAGGTACAAAGTGACAACCTAAATCTTCAAAAAATCCTTGATTGTACCAAAGACACAATGGAAAAGAAGAGACCGAAATATACTCTCAAAGTGTATATTCTAAGTGTGCTTAGGTCTGAACCAATGATGTTGTAGGTGAAATTCATTCCCAGTTGTCATAAAATATCAAAGTCTAGAAAGAGAAAGTTCAGAAAACTAAATGTAAAATGATGTGTATGTTGCTCATAAGCCTTAGAGATAGCAGAGATACCAAGGAGGTTTTGTTTATCTCAAACATGATGGTCCAGAACTCATTTGTTTTGAACCTTAACTCTATTCATAATGCATCCCCAAATTCATCTCTTAGGTTGATGTTTTGGTGCAGGTGTTGGAAGAGTATCATTGCTTGTACAATCTACCCAACAATCCAACCATAAGCTACAACAAATAAGTTAATTGTTTCGCACTTCAATATACCCTATAGTTTGCTAAGAATATGCCTTAATTAATGGAAATCTTGGGTTTATCATCCATCCAATCTAGGGCACCACAATTTTGCTGAGAATATCATTTTGGAGGGCCAAAAAAATATGGCGGAGATGTTGGTTATAATATGTCATCATGGCAAGATAAGACTCCATGAATGGAGCATTTTATATTGCCCAAGTCTTCATCATGAATCGATGTTGGTTGGAACTTCCTCTGAACAAAAATGACAAGTCCTCATGTATCTTGAATATGTATGCCAAGTAAACTATGCATCATGCCATAGTGCTTCTATATAACTAATGCCCCATGCTTCCAGTTTATCCTATCAAATGTCATGTCAAATATTTGTTTTGGATCCTCCAGAAAGGTTGCATAGAAAATCTGTGTGATCAAGGAATCAAGTCACCAAAGGTGATGCAACAAGAAGATGAAGATGAATCCTGTGAAGCATAATGATCCTGGATATAAGTCTCCAGGTGCCCTCTTGGATGGTCAATTTAGACCAGAAATGATACCTCCCACAATGTAACAACCCTAGTTAAATGATTGCTTAAGGTTTATCAAGTATAATTAAAAAAATAATTAATTGTCCTAATATATTTTAGTTAAACAATGATTATTTCTTAATAATATTAATTAATTAATTAATTAATTAATTATTGTCTATATCAGTTGATTAATTAATTAATTAATTAATTAACTCATTAAAGGTTTGGGTAATGAATTAAAAGCTTAATAATTTTTATTTATTATTATAAAACTTTACGTATGCAGGGGGATGAAGCATTGAGTGGAGAGATAAGGTAATAAATGGAGGGATAAGGTGGGTGGCATTAAAGGAGGGTAGGATTCAGTGAATGGAGGGGGGATATGACTGGGCAGAGGCCTTCGGCAAATTATTATGAAATTTTGGGGGAGAGGAGCATTATTGCAGGAGAGGATTGTATTTTCTGATTGATATTTTTCTGGTTTTGGAGTTTGGGTGGATTGTTACAGGGGTGCACCAGGTTTCTGGGAGTTTTGGGCTCGGGGGCCAGGAATCCTCACGAAATCCTGGAGCTAGGGAGCCGGACAGGCTCTGTTCCTAGCTGGCAGAGAGGAAGATTCGGTTTTGGGCAGAATTTTGGACAAAGCAGCAGAGAGGACAACCAGAGATCGGGGATTTAGCATCAAACAAAGGTATGTTTATTTATGTATTTTCATGAATATGTGGTGTTATGTGATGGTTAGTTAATTGATTAGCATGTTGTTCATAAATTTAAATTGATGTTGCTGATATGTTGAATAATGAAATTGCTTATTGCTTATATGTTGAAAGAAAATTTTTATGCTTAAATGTATTAAGTTTTAGGCTCTGCTAGTAGGACTCTTACACATGGTATCAGAGTGCTAGTTTAAAATATGGGGCCAAGGGCCTACCCACCTACTCAATATTGACCCAGAAATAAACGAGAAAACCTTAGAAATTGTTGTAAGTCTAAAGGAGGCATGTTCACCTTAGAACCTATAAGAAGCCACTGTATATTTTTAGAAATAGCTTTTCTTCTAAAATATAAATCTTCTAAAAAATAGCTTTTTCTTCTAAAATAAAAATTGTTAATGAGTAATAATATAATGAAATCCTTGAAAGGACACACAATCAGAGGAACAGAACACACCAACTTTTAGCATTTCTATTGTCTGGCAAGAGATATACATAAAACAAAGACATCTGCTTCGAAACAAACTAAAATGAAATAAGCATTCAATAACCTACAATCAGTAAATAAAAAACATGAGAAAAAGTTACTGGGACAACCCATACCCTGACAGAAAACCAGTTGGATAGCCTTGGCAGTAAAGGATATCAAAATTGAAACTATTCTTTGGAAATTCTATCTACTGTTGGGCAATAAAGGCATCTACATGCAGAGAATTTAAACAAGATAGGTCCTCAATAACATGAAATCATTAAAGGATTTGAAAACCTTGTGGCAAGAGAAGCACAAGGATCCTGATAACATATTAAACATAGAAAAATGTACTTTGTGAGAACTACATGAGAGAACAGTTTACAATACAAGCTAGAAAGAAATAGTTGTTGAAGCCTTCATAAGTGCAAGTCACCCTGGTCCATAGAAAATCAAGTCAGTTCCATCTCCAATCGACAGTGGATCAATTCCACTTCTAGAAAGACATAGGTTCAATTCTTGTTGAGGAGCTCCTTACCCCAATGGGGCAACCTATCAAAGTAAATGGGAAGTGAAGAAAGATAGCATAAAATAAAGTAGTTAAGAAAAAAAAACCACATCGTGTTAAACCATCCTCATACAGATGGACATGAAAAAAGAATAAACCAAATCATGGAAAACATGTTGAGAGAAAATGTAGCATCCAATTAATTAATGTGGGAAGAAAGCCTACCTTCGTTAAATTCTCCTACAAGAAAAACATCCATTCAACAACAGGCATGAACACTATTCAGAGCAGTGTGCCATTTCAACCCTCTAAATTCTATCAATCTTGATCTTGCAAATGTCAAAAGAAAGACAAAAACCTTGCTACAAATGTTGGACAGAAATCAAAAGAATGTATAAAGAACTTGAAAATGGCACAATTAAAAGTGAAACTATATGAAGACCAACATCATATGCCAAGATCCTTTCAAAACAGAGACATAGTATATCTAAGAGTCAAGCCAAACAACTTCAAATCTACTTGAAGTTGAAAAAAAAAAAAAACTCTCCTAAATACTATACACCATTTAGCATCGTAGAAAAGATAAATGAAGTCGCCTACAAAATATAGCTACCACCTCAAATCAAAATTTATCTAGTTTTATATCTTAATTTCTTAAAGAATGCACTAATCAGAAACTTTGTAGTAGTCCCAGTCAAAAGATAGAAACTTTGTAACCGCTCTGCTAGTATCCTAGTAAACATTGATCCTTTTAGTCTAGTCTTTCGGTAAAAGACTAGACATTCCCCGGCTCAGGGATCCATGCCGATAGAAGTTGTGCGAGCAAGTAATATAATAAATGAACGGGGGAGATTGATCACTGAGGCATGAACCAAATAACGAGTCTATAGAAGCCTACGTGCATGCAGAGGCGGACTCCTTGGCTCTTGTAAGGCCGGATCCTTAGGTAGATAAGATTTTGGGTGGGGTGGGTTGACCTAAGACTGTCCGTGTAGCGCATATCGGTGTCGCATCCTGCCTGCCTGCATGATGGAAGAAATAAAAGAAGGCGGGAAAGGGCGGGGGAAAGGGTCGATGACCCGCCTAAGGAAGGCATTTCCTGTTGCTAAGGAGCCAGCCGAAGTAGGAAAGGGCTCTTATACTCAAAGACAACTCCCAGTATGTAATCCCCCGACTCAATCATATATAAATAGACTAGCTTCGTTCCCATGGGTGCGGTTAGCCAAGAAGGTCGAGGGTTCGAGGCATCACCCGTAAGACCTTGAGGGTTCGCTTAAAGGGAAATATAGACTTCCTATAAAAAAAATGAAAGTAAACTGGATCCGAGGATACTGAGGGGAGAGGCCAACCATGGCGACCATGGCTGCACCTTTCAGGTGGTCAGCCATGGAGATAGGTCCACTCACGGGCCACTACGCAAAGATAAAACCAGACTCCCGTAGAGTTAAAACAAATATATATATATATATATATATATATATATATATATAGCCGCAGACCCAGCTCCTCCCAACATACCAAGCTAAGCGCACACGCCCAGCCATGGAGGAACAACCCACAAAGGAATGGAGAGAATGCGCCACTGTACATGACACGCCCTCCAGACCTTGAAACCATGGACACCAGGGTCAACTGAGCAGAGAGATGGCCATGGTCGGCCTCATCCTTCACCTAGAGCATTTGACAAAAAAAAAAATGAAATGAAAAGGAAGAGAGGGTAGGGTTCGAAGAGATAAGGATGAGGAGATAAGGGTTAAGGGATGAGCGCCAGGGAAGGGGGCACGTGGGCCTCATGTGAAGACCCACTACCCAACTTTAGATTTATTTATTATTATTTTTATTTATTTTTTATTTTATATATATATATATATATATTATTGTAATGTAATTGTTTTATTTTTATTTTTTATTATTATTATTATTTTATTTTATTGTTATTTTTATTATTTTTATAAAAAAAAGAGATATTTTTATTAAAGATATTATTATTATTTTAATTAAGGTTTAAATTATTAATGTTTAATTTAGGTTAAATGTTAATTATTTAATGACAATAATATTTAAATTTAAATATATATACAAGGTGATAACTAATCAACTAATTAATGTGAATAATCAGGATGATTAATTAATTTAATTGGTTAATTAAATTAGGGATTAACTAAGTGATTAGTTAGGTACTTAAGTAGGATACCAACGATAATATTAAAATTTCTAGATTAACT
>JASDQU010103389.1:69126-108503 GCA_032191745.1 Picea mariana | reverse complement strand
AAAAAAAAAAAAAAAAAAAAAAAACACCTTACCTAGTTTTAAAGAAATTTTTTAAGGACTTAGACCAAGATAAGCGGAAGGGGACTTCATGCGCACTAGGAAGGTAAGTTAGAGAAATTGACAAGTATGGTGCAAGCTAGAGTAGCTACTAGGCGAGAGGGTCAATACTTTTCTTTCATGAAGACATCAAGCTTAGACGCTTAAACCCTAACCTAGCCACTTCCCCTAAAGAGAGTAACGTCTGTTTACAGACAAGTAAAAAAAACTTATGCCTAACCCTGTTTTCTAGTTAAGTTGCGCAAATGTGAAATGTCCTTGAACTCACCCTGAAAACTTTGGTTGATGTAGGTTAAATCATACAGGATGATTAGGACTCAAGGGAATCGAGGCAGAGGCACATCGTTGCAGGGACCACCAGTGCCGCCACCACCATCACCTGAACTAGCTCTCATACTGCGCTCTTTGGAGGCCATAAATGAGACTTTAAAAGGGCATCAACCAATAGGGATCGAAGTGGAGCCCCCACCATCTGGAACAGGTAATCCAGAAGCGTCGAGGGATCCAGGGGGAGGACCTCCACCCGAAGACATCACTATAGAACTACAAAAGATCAAACTTCCATAGTTTGTCGGGGGTCATGCCAGTGAACGTGCCGAGGCATGGTTGGAAGGCATGACAAGGTGTTTCACCTTAAGAGACTATGTGTCCACTTCAAAGGCAAAGATAACGATTTTTTAGTTGAGAGACAGTGCCTTGAACTGGTGGTGCAACCTGGAAAGACAACTTCATCTTACCCTGGACACCGTATCTTGGGAACTTTTCGAGGAGAGGTTCCGAAGAAAATATCTACCAGCTTACTATGAGGAACAACAGGTAGGAGCATTTCATGCCTTAGTACAGAGAAACATGATCGTATAAGAATATGAGATCAGGTTTATGGAATTGGTCAATTATGTTTCATATATGGATAATGACCAACGACAGGCAGAATGCTTTGTCTACAGGTTAAACCCTAAGATAAGGGCTATGGTGCGGATGTGGAAACCGTCTTCAGTAGCGGAAGCTGTGGAAAACATGTGTTATGTGGAGGAACACATGAACTTAACTGGAGGTATGAGACCGACCTTTCCGCATCGTCCTGGATTCGTGGGGAAGGCCCCTAGGACATTTCATAGGGGAGGGAGCTCAAGGCCACCTCCATATGGTAACAGAGACGCACCAAGGACAGTAGCCGCAAGGATTTCAATGGCAGTGAGTGCAGCATCTCGTTCATCACCAACGACACAGGCAGGTCCACGGCCATCTCAGGGAACAACTAGTAGGGGTAGGGGTTCCAGGGGAAGGAACTCATTTTAGAGACAGTCACAGAACAGTGCACAGGTTCAATCTCATGTTACCTGTTGGGGATGTGGAGGACCCCATTACCAGCATGACTACCCAAAGTTACAATCAGGATTTGTACATAGAGAAGGAAAGGCCCCGATGGGAAGAGCAAGTAACAGCCACCAGATTTATGCATCGGTTAATAATCACCAGGCCAAACATCAATCCACGGTGGTGGAGTCGTTAAAGATTTTATTTGATTTTGGTGCTACAGATAGTTTCATTTCACTATCTGCATTAGAAAAGAGTGGGTTGGCAACCTATGAGCACGATGACTTTAAACAAGTCGAGATGGCTTCGGGGGAAAAACAAGCGGTAGGACCAAGCATTGATAATTGTATAGTAGACCTGGGAGTGTGTACTACCAGGTTGAAGGTATGCGTCACTACTCTCGGGACGTATGACCTAATCATTGGAATGGATTGGTTAGAAACTCATCGAGCTTTGGTAGATTGTTTCGCAAAAAGGGTGCTTTATGTCGACGATGAAGGAAGACTAGTAGAGATCCATGGTGTAAGGAAACAAGTGTCTCTACGCTTTATCTCAACTATGAAGGTTAAGCGATGCTTGAGGCAAGGGTGTCGACTATATGTAGTGGAAGCAGTGAATGAAAGGAAGGGACCCTCCTTGGATCAGTACCCAGTATTGTCAGAATTTAAGGATGTTTTTCCAAATGAGTTACCAGGGTTACCTCCTGAGAGGGAGCTTGATTTTACTATTGAGCTAAAACCTTGTGCATAACCAATTTCCAAGACTCTGTATCGAATGACAGTGCCAGAACTTTGTGAGTTACAAATGCAGTTGAAAGAGTTACTGGACTTAGGGCTAATAAGGCCCAGTGTCTCACCTTGGGGTGCACCAGTAATTTTTGTAAAGAAGAAGGATGGTTCCTTATGATTGTGTATAGATTACAGGGACTTGAACCGTGCTACAGTGAAAAATAGGTACCCAATTCCTCGAATCGATGACCTCTTTGATCAGATGAAAGGAGAAATAGTATTCTCAAAGATCGATTTGTGATCAAGGTATCACCAGTTAAGGATTAAGGAAGGCGATATTCCTAAAACTACCTTTCGAACCCGGTTTGGACATTACGAGTTCGTCGTAGTACCTTTCAGATTGACCAATGCGCCAGCAGTATTCATGAGCCTCATGAACAGCGTATTCCCGAAGTACTTAGACCGTTTTGTACAAGTCTTTCTAGATGACATCCTCATCTATTCCAAGAATGAAAGAGAACATGAGGAACACTTGCGAGTGGTATTGTCCTGCCTTAGGGAGAAAAAATTGTATGGGAAGTTGTCGAAGTGTTCCTTCTTCCAGAAATAAATTCACTATTTAGGTCATATCATTTCTGGCGAATGAATCTCTGTGGACCCAGAAAAGGTAAAGGCCATTATGGAGTGGCAAGTGTCGAACAATGCCCATGAGGTGAGAAGCTTCATGGGGCTAGTAGGTTATTATCGGAGATTTGTGGAAGGGTTCTCTAAAATAGTGAAACCCATCACCACTTTGCAATGCAAGGGGGTCAGGTATGAATGGACAAAAGAATGGGATAGTGCATTCATTGAGCTTAAGAGGTTACTAACTAGTGCACCAATTCTACGAGTGCTAGATATGGAAAAGGACTTCACAGTCTGCACGGATGCCTCAAAGCAAGGGTTGGGGGGCGTTCTAATGCAAGATGGAGGAGTGATAGCTTATGCATCAAGGAATTTGAAGAAACACAAAGAGCTATACGTGACTCATGATTTAGAGTTGGCAGCTGTAATGCTAGCTCTGAAACTTTGGAGGCACTATCTTGTGGGGTGAAACTTTGAGCTCAAAACAGACCATCAAAGTTTAAAACATCTCTTCACTCAAAGGGATCTGAATGCCAGGCAAAGGCAATGGAGTGAGTTTATGAGTGAGTACGATTTTGGTATTTCATACATCAAGGGAAGGGAAAATGTGGTCGCAGATGCTTTGAGTAGGAGACCACGTGTCTTCTCCTTGATACCCTTAAAGGTCAATCTGAGGGAATGTGTGTTGACACAACTCCAAGGAGACAGTTGGTATTTAAAATTTACTTCAAACCTCCAGAGTGGGAGGCAATTAGATCCAAAGTATTAATGATATAGTCTGGAAGCAGACAGACTGTTAAGATATCGAGGAAGGATGTACATCCCTGAAGATGGGGATATTCGAAGCATCATACTAAAGGAAGCCCATGGAGCACTTTATTGTGCGCATCCGGGTGTGAAGAAGATGTACGCAGACATGAGGAAGCTTTTCTTCTGGGTAGGCATGAAGCGCGATGTAGTCCATTTCGTTGCCAAGTGCCTAGACTGTCAACAAGTGAAATCCGACTACCATCACCTAGCAGGCCTCCTACAACCACATGATGTTCCTATGTCCAAGTGGGAAGTCATCTCTATGGATTTTGTTGTGGGGTTGTTGCTCACATCTCATAGACACAATGCCATTCTTGTGATAGTTGATAAGTTAACCAAGAGTGCTCATTTTATTCCGATTAGAGACACTTACGATGTCACTGATGTGGCACGTGTGTTTGTAAGTGAGGTTATCCATTTGCACGGGATACCTAAGAAGATCATTTCAGATAGGAACTCCAGATTCACTTCTAGGTTTTGGACAAGTTTGCAGTCATCATTGGGGACTTAGTTGAACTTAAGCACAGCTTATCATCCTAAAACAGATGGGAAAACTGAGAGATTAAATCAAGTCATGGAAGACATGCTTAGGATGTACGTCATAGATAATCAAACCCATTGGGAGAAGTACCTACCTTTGGTAGAGTTTGCCTACAATAACAGTTTTCATAGCTCCATCGGAATGCCACCCTACGAAGCTTTGTATGGAAGGCCATGCATAACGCAGTTGAGTTTGGATAGATTAGAAGACCAAGTAATAGTTGGGCCAGAATTGATTCAAGAGATGGAGGAATAGGTGATTCAGATTAGGTAAAAACTAAAGGAAGCACAGGATAGGCAGAAAAGTTATGCGGATGCACACAAGACCGATCGAAGTTATAAAGTGGGAGACCAGGTTTTCATTCGTATCAGGCCTAATAAGAGTACCATATGGCTCGGAAAGGGGACAAAGTTGTCACCTCGATTTATAGGACCATTCAAAATCCAAGAGAAAATTGGACCCGTTGCCTATCGTCTCGTACTGCCACCCCACCTGCATAAAACTCATAATATTTTTCATATATCTGTTTTACGTCATTATGTTGTTGATGAATCACATAAACTAAATTGGAAGGAACTGCAGGTATCGAACGCGGGAACCCTCATGGTAGAACCGTTACGCATATTGGACCGTAGAGTCCGACATCTCAGGAACCGTCTGGTAGACCAAGTTAAGGTCCAGTGGGACAAGTATAGTCCAGGATCTGCTACTTGGGAAGACGCCAAGACACTACGACGAGATTATCCCTCACTTTTTTGACCACCTCAAGAATATGTTTCTCGAAGGTTGGGTGTATGTAACACCACCTTTTGACTTAGACAGCTAGGATTACCTGATGCCTACACACTTTTATTTTCTATTCACAGTAAAACTATTAAATGATACACTTAAAGTTTTAAGACGTATGAACCTTTATGAATGTTTAAATGTACTTGGATGATGATGGATATGATGCGATCTACTATGTGAATGTAAATTCTATGAATGTCTAATTGTTATTGATGATGATGGATATGATGCGACATATTGTGTGAATGAGAATCCTATGAAGGTTTAAATGCTATTAGAATGATGTTGGATATGGTGCAATCTATTTTGTAAATGATAATTTTATGAATGGGTGTCGTTAATTGAATTATGGGATAATATGAGATCTATTTCTAACTTGAAAACTTTTATGTTAAAGTTGTTGGTATGCAGATACCGAATTGAAATTATGGTTGTATGCAATTACATGATGATAATGCATAGAAATGTATGAGTTTGTGTTACAGACTAATCTGCAGGTTATGGGCTATGAAATAGCCAAGGGATAATGATGATGAAAGTGGATGTCATGACCACTGGTCGATAAACAATATGGTATGAATCTTTGTATGTGAAATTATATTGGTTTGGATGCATTGCTATGATATGTGGACCAGTGTAGGATTTCAGGTGATGAGACTACCCAAAACTAAATAAACGATGACAAAACTCCCAGCAACACGGTGCCACTGTATATTCCATTGTAGGGTGTGGACCCTAGTCCTGTTAGGAGGGGTGGAGGCATTTCCCACCGTGTATCCTCCGAAACCTGAAGTCATGGGAGGACAGTGTTAGCTCACGCTCCCCTAGACGTGTGATGATGACTGTCAGTTGCCTGTTGGGGAAGCTTGGTCAAGATAGTGACACTTCCGCTTACGGGTTCTATTTGGAGATAGGTCAATATAGTTGACACTCCAAGATAGTCCAGCAGAGGAAGGATAGGAATCGAAGATGGAAGTAAGTTAGGGAGGAAGGATGAGTAGAAATAGTTAAGAGTGTATGGAGATTTGTCTTATGGTGGAATTTATTGTTTTTTCCTTTTGAAAAGAAAATGTATATATATGAATATTCATAATTATGTAACTAAATTACAATTGTCTAAATAACGTTGTTGAGCTAGATAATTGAAATTAAAGGATTTCGCAAACATTTGATTGGTTTATTGTCTTTTATAAAATGAATAGTCTTCTTGAATGGATTGGATGCATGAAGAAATTACTATAGAGATGATAGTTATTTATATTAGTACATGAACGAGACTTGTATGTACTAGCTACACATGCATTTCTTGCGCATGTACACTAGTATGAATGATTTTCTTGGCTTACTTACTAATAATGATGGTTATTTGTTATGAATGTGTGGACCATGTTTCTTTTCCCTTGTATCATAGAATACTTTAACTTCGGGACGAAGTTTCCTAAATGGTGGGTGTATGTAACAACCCTAGTTAAATGATTGCTTAAGGTTTATCAAGTATAATTAAATAAATAAATAACTGTCCTAATATATTTTAGTTAAACAATGATTATTTATTAATAATATTAACTAATTAATTAATTAATTAATTATTAATTGTTTATATCTGTTGATTAATTAATTAACTCATTAAAGGTTTGGGTAATGAATTAAAAGCTTAATAATTTTTATTTATTATTATAAAACTTTACGTATGAAGGAGGATGAAGCATTGAGTGGAGGGATAAGGTAATAAATGGAGGGATAAGGTGGGTGGCATTAAAGGAGGGTAGGAGTCAGTGAATGGAGGGGGGATATGATTGGGCAGAGGCCTTCGGGAGATTATTATGAAATTTTGGGGGAGAGGAGCATTATTGGAGGAGAGGACTGTATTTTATGTTTGATATTTTTATGGTTTTGGAGTTTGGATGGATTATTACAGGGGTGCACCAGGTTGTTGGGAGTTTTGGGCTCGGGGGCCAGGAATCCTCATGGAATCCTAGAGCTAGGGAGACGGATAGGCTCTATTCCTAGCTGGCAGGGAGGAAGATTTGGTTTTGGGAAAAATTTTGGGCAAAGCAGCAGAGAGGACAACCAGAGATCGGGGATTTAGCATCACATGGAAGTATGTTTATTTATGTATTTTCATGAATATGTGGTGTTATTTGATGGTTAGGTAATTTATTAGCATGTTGTTCATAAATTTAAATTTCTGCTGCTGAAATGTTGAATAATGAAATTGCTTATTGCTTATACATTGAAAGAATTTTTTTATTCTTAAATGTATTAAGTTTTAGGCTATGTTAGTAGGACTCTTACACACAACGTTACCAGTAGATCTCACATTGGAGTTTTCATGTGTTGTTATATGAAAACTAGTAGGTACTTTTGTTGGTATCATGTGCCCGTAAGTGCCTCGTATCAACCACTATCGTCCCTCCTTGAAAGGCTTTGTCCTTGAAGTAGGATAAGGGATTGGTGCTAGACATCAAATTTGTGCATGAATCAACAATAAATCATATTCTTCATTAGGTACAGTACTAAGGATTCTATGTATCATGAAGATGGGAACTTGTGTAGCATATCATTATAAGGCTTCTGTAGCAAGAAGTTAAATATTTTCTATGAGATGTCATCTTTCTAACGTATGTTCGTTGGTCTACTGACGATAGTTTGTCGTAATTACGACGATGTGAACAAAAAAGTTTAACATAAAATATTTAGGATGATGACACGTGGTGGCCTGATTTTGCCATTGTTTCCACGAATAATATTAGTGCGTGGATATAGCAACTTAAAAAGTTCCATGAAAAATATTTTTTGGCTTCGTGGAAAGTGTGACAGATATGTGTGGCAATAGCAATGAAAAACCATGGAAAATTTGGTCATATGTAGTAGTGTGGTAACGTTGTGGGAGGTATCATTTATGGTCTAAATTGACCAGCCAAGAGGGAATCTAGAGACTTATATCCAGGATCATTATGCTTCACAAGATTCATCTTCATCTTCATGTTGCATCAACTTTGGTGACTTGATTCCTTCATCACACAGATTTTCTATGCAACCTTTCTACAAGATCCAAAACAAATATTTGACATGACATTTGATAGTCTAAACTGGAAGCATGGGGCATTAGTTATATAGCAGCACTATGGCATGATGCATAATTTATTTGGAATACATAGTCAATATACACTAGGACTTGTCATTTGTGTTCTAGAGGAAGTTCCAACCAACATCGATTCATGATGAAGACGTGGGAAGTATAAATTTTTCCATTCATGGAGTCCTATCTTGCCATGATGACAGAGTATAACCAACATCTCCGCCATCTTTTTTTGATATATCTTCAATCATATCCTTCATTTTCTCATTTTGGTTGTGCCTCTCAAGCCTATATATTGAAGGTATTTCCAAGGTGAATGGGGGGGAGATTATAGGTATCAAACCTTTGATTCTAGAGGAAGCATTTGCATTTTGTTGTCAATATTCATGCAAGGGATGGACGAGGAGAGCTTGGATAAGTGTTGCATCATCAATCACACTTTGTAAGTGCCTATGTTTTATTTCCAATTAACATATACTTGGCCTATTTCCTTCAAGTTTATGTCATGTTACATTTGCTTGTCTATTGTTGCTCTAATCTTCGTAGATAGACTTGTTTTATATAATCTTGTAGAGTAGGAGATAGTTTTTTTCCTTTTTTATTCATTGCAAATCTGAATTTTCACTAGGGATCTCGGATATCAAGCCCGGGGATTGGAAGAAGCAAGGACAAAAATCAAAATAGGTTCGTCATATCCTTTCTTTCCTTCTCATTTTGATTGGTTAAGATAATTTTAAAGGGATGTTAGTGTCCATTTGTACTATTTCTGTCTTGTTATAGGGGTCTAGCAATCCAAGGGAAGTTTCATCTGTCCATAAGTGAAACATCCCATAACATAAATTGACGTGCCCTCTACAACAACACCAGGGTGCCAAGATCTAGCCTAGCACGTGCCCCCCGATAGCTTAAGGGAGCGTCGATCTTGTAGGGCGCCATGGAGGTTCCCAAGAGGCCAAAAAAGGTTGAAAATGCATGAAAAAGACAATGAAAGCATGGAAATAAAAGAGGAGGATCATATTACCAACTCGGTCCAAATGGAACAACAAAAGACGGCTCAGATATTGCTCCAAATTGGAAAAATTGCAAGTGAAAGAGGTAAAATGAACTAGATTTTTTCACCAAAAGACCTTTTAACCACTTGAAAACTAGTTAATTTTTATCCTTTTTCACATTAGGTTTTCTCCTTATATGATTTTTTTCGTAGTTTCCATTGATTTTTAAAGGAGTCGCTGACACTTTTTTCCCAGAATGGCTTGTTAATACAGGGACATTGGAAGCAAAACTTTTTGAAGACCTTGAGCATACTTCATCATCTTTCAAGCTTGTTAAAACATGAAGAGACATCTGGCAGGCGATAGTTTAACTCTTTTCCAGTCCCATCAGACTAACTATGAAAAAGAAATACTCTAACAATCTTTGGTTAGAATATTTCTCCTTCGCATTATTTTATTATTTTTCGAGCCTAGGAGACTAAAATTACTAAAAATAACATCCACGTAGTTTTCTTTAAGTTATTTTCAAACTCTCTAAACATGAAAAACCACTGATTTTTCCTTCTTTGGACTCATAAAAACCATACATTGAAGGGCCCATCTAGGAAAGAACCCTCACTTCTTCCAGTTCATTAAACATAGGAAGATGAACTTACCGAAGGTGAGTTATGTCGAGCACCTATTATCCTCCTCAAACTTGTTAAACTAGAAAGAGGTACTCATCTATTTGGATGGGGGGAGAAATTGAAGGAAGTGGGTCAAGTGTCTTGAAACCTTTAAGGCAGCTTTCATTGTCGGCCTTGAACATGGCACTTGTTTTTGTTGATTTTTGGGTTGGTTGTCAATGATGTCAACCTTTGAATAAAGTTTGGTAGCAAATTTTGGTAGCACAAAGGTTTAGGTAATGGAACCAAGTTTGTTTGATGGATAATGGTATGAGTTTTGATATATTTGTAGGTAATACTATTCCATATGGATAGTACATGTGATGCCATTTTTGGTGGTATGTGGAATGTCACATAACTCCTCATGGCTAGAGAGTTATGGCCATGTGAAGTTGGAGAACCCTCATGAGTCATCTAGAAGTCCCAAAAGGTCAAAGTAGTCAAAGTGGTTTAAGAGATTTTAGAAGGTAAATAATAAAGTGAAGTGATGAGTGTACTATAATTCAAAGTGAATACAAAATAAATTATTTAAATAATAAAGTTAAAGGATAAATTACTAAGTGGACAAGTGGTTAGAAGTGGGTTAGCCCTAAAATAAGGAAAGTGGTTTAAGATGGTTAGAAGGTAACCCCTTGAGGTAAAGTAAAGTGATGAGTGCACTATAAGTCAAAGTGGATACAAAATAAATTATTTAAATAATAAAGTTAATGGATAAATTATTAGATGGACAAGTGGTTAGAAGTGGGTTAACTCTAAAATAAGGAAAGTGGGTTAAGATGGTTAAAAGGTAACCCCTTGAGGAAGCTACATGAAAGTATAAATAAGAGAAAAATCTCTCTCATTTTAATTACACTTGAGCATATTGAATATCCACAAGTGACTAAGGAAACCAAAGTATATCTAAATCGAATTTCAGAGGGAAGGTGAAGTAAAGAAGGTTGAAATTCAAGGGAGGATAAATTCTTTTGATGATGCTTTCTAAGGTGTTTCAGGTAAAAACGTCATAAATTCTTCATAACAGATCCAAATTCAGTAAGAGAAAATTTATTGGTTAGAGTACAGTCTGTAGTATTCTATGTACAATTTTTAGATCCATACAAAAAACATTATGTGCACGACATGCTCTACAAATTCGCCCTCTATAATAAGCCAAAATTCAACAAGGTATGTCATTTTTGCTATAACTCCTTTTCTGAGAGGTTCCAAGTAGTGAAATCTAGAGGAATTGCATAAAATATACTGAAGAACATTGTATACCATTTTCATATATTTATTCATTACATGTACATAGTTATGATTATTGCAAGTTAGGGTTTTTGACTAATCCAAAATTAGTCATGTGAGACTAAAGTAAAGTTTGATGAAAATGCTAGTCTATTGTTGTTAAAGTTAAGGAAGGTTTGTAGGTATGTGATCATATACACTAGGTCTATTATAGAGTTACAAATCAGATTTGGATGATGAAATTTATGAGGGCTTTTGGTTGAGGTACATGTTGGGTACATGGTTGAGACAAATAGTGTATGAGTTGTCACATACATGAGGTGTATAGTTGATGATGTTGGTACATCTTGATGAGTCATATTTTATGTGTATTGATGCATGATTGGTACATATTTGGTGCATGTTTGATGCACTCATTGATGGTACAGGTTGAGATACAGGTTGGTGCATGGTTGATGCACTTGTTTATGGTACAGGTTGATTATAGGTTGTTTGGTACAGGTTGATGCATGATTGATGCACTTGTTTATGGTACAAGTTGATTGGTACATGTTCTTACAGTGATATATCTCACAGTGATATATCTCACAGTGATACTGTGAAAGTGGTTTCATCATTCTACTTCTATGTCAGGATAGTTGGACGGGGCAAGGACAGGTGGTTGTAGCCACCTTCCGGTTGTAGCCAAAGAACATAGGGGCTCGTAGCCTCCTTCTGGTTGTAGCCAAAGAATTGGGGATTTGGATCTTACCTCGGGTTGTAGCCTGAGAAACTAGGGGGTTGGAGTCTCCTTCCAGTTACAACTATAAAACAAAGGAAGTTGGTGCTTCCAATTATTGTAATTCTTCAAGACATATAAGAAAAAGCATTCAATGGTTTTATCCCGCTTTGGGTTTCCACGTAAAAACATTGGTGTACTGTGTATGTGTATTATTGTTCATTTGTTCATTGTTTATTTACTCTACATAATACTACATTGATATAACACTTGCATTTTATGGTGAAAAGGGATTAAATTTCTCTATTACCGATTCACCCCCCCCTCTCAGTAATCCAATAATTGGAATCAGAGTAGGTTCCTTCAGAAATCATTGTAACCACTGAAAGGTAGATCATGGAGAGAAAAAAACATGTATAAAAATGGAATGCCACAGTTTGATGGACAGAAGTATGTATTTTGGAGCAAAATGATGAAAACATATATACAGGCACAAGGATTTGAAATTTGGAAATCAGTTGTAGATGGATACAAAGAACCAACAATTTCGTCGACAACTGAAAGAGCAATAAAAATCAGGAAAAATAATTCCAAATCCGCAAATGCACTTCTGAATGGTCTTTTTGAATCAGTTTACACCAAAGTTATACATTGCAAATCCGCTAAAGAGATTTGGGACAAGCTTCAAAATATTTATGAAGGAGATTCAAAAGTCAAAGAAGCAAAGCTTCAAACTTACAAAGGTCGGTTCGAACAACTAAAGATGAAGGAAGATGAGAATATTGCAGCTTACTTCTTACGAGTCTATGAAACAGTAAATGCAATCATAGGATTGGGAGAAGAAATTAAAGAATCTGTAATTGTTCAAAAGGTACTAAGATCTCTTCCTATGATATTTGATCCTAAGATATTAGCATTATAAGAAAGAGCAGATTTAGATTCAATAAGCATGGATGAACTACATGGAATATTCACAGCATATGAAATGAGAATTGAACTGGAAAATCCAGATATCAAAGAAGCATATTTCAAAGCATCCAAAAGTTCAAAGAAAAAGGGCAAGCAAAAAGAAAAATAACATAGCAGCAGCAGTGACATCTTGGAAGATGATGAAGAAATGATCTACTTTGTCAGAAGATTGAACAAGGGAACCAACGACAGAAATAAAGGTAAGTTTCCTTTGATTTGTTTTAATTGTGATGATATTGGTCATTTTGCTAATGTCAAATGTCCTCATAAGAAAAATAAGAGGAATGACGAAGATTAATCAAATAGAAAACAAACATATAAAGACAAAAGAACCACAAAGAAAGTTTTCAAGAAAAACTTATGCACCAAAGAAGACATCTCATCATCAGATGAAGATGAAGTCAGTGACAGTGTTATCGGACAAATCAGTAGGTGCGGACACTAACAGATATCCCTAGATCCACCTGGATCTAGAACAAAACAAGACAGGACACGACTCTTTCCCTAAGTTGTAATCATTGAATCTACTAATAGGAAAGAATAAGTGACATACCTTTATATTGCTTCCTTAGGTCTCTGTTATTCCCGCTTCGCTCCGGTGCTCTAGTGAAGTCAATTCCGAGACAACACAAACCAACCAAAGTGAAGATAGCAAAGCATATTCAATGTCAACTCATGAATATGATCAAGGAATTACACAATAAAGTAAGAGTGACTTTATGGGAAAGGGACATGTCGTTGTATCATATTAATTGAAAGTAGAAGATACAACCTGATCACCTTGATGTTGCAAGCTTCCTTTCAGTGACCCTTGGTTCCAACACACACAATTTCTTTGTACTTGCATGAAGAAGATCCAATTCCTCTTGATAGACCAAATAGAGCCTTCAAGCTTCTATTCAAACAGGGTTCTTCACACAATTCCTTCACCCATTCTTCATTCAATCTTGCTTAACATTTTCCATGAGAAACCTTTCAATATATAGGAGAAGGAGAGATGGTTACATGGATGAGGATGATCTCATTAAATCTGAGAAGTCACTAGAATGAAAACCATGTGAATGCCAACTCATTTTCTAGAAGATTCTCTTCTAGAATCCTCGATACCTCTTCTCCTTTCCAAGCTTAAAAACAGGTTTGCACCCTATATATGGAGCAGACTATGAGAATTTTGCACCCTAAGTGTGGGTGGCCTATGAGAATGAGGGATTCTCACACCCTAGACCATAGGAAGCCTTCGAACTCATCTTAAAAACATGTTTTTTGGAAGAAGACAGGAGCCACTTTTCTCAAGCAAAAAGTCCTTGTTGGGAGCCTGAATACATCACTGTTAATACATCACCAAAGTGACCAAAATCATGTGTAACAGACAATGAGATAGAAAGAGTTCTATTCATGGAAGTAGAAGACTCTAACAAATAAGACACCAAAAAAGAATATGAAGAGGCAGAATAAGAATATGAAGAGGTAGAAGTTGACTACCGAGAAGAATTGGTGTGTGCCATAGAATTTATAAGAAGAGAAAAGAAGAAAAACAAGAAGCTACAAGCGAAAGTAGACAAGAAATAAGACACTCAGGAACTAGAACAAATGATCACAAACTTGAAGGTTCAAATAGAAGTAAATAAAATAATGGAAGAAGCACTCAAAGAACAGCTAGAAGAAAGAGACAAGATCATTGGAAATTTGGAAGTAGAGATTGTCACATTAAGAAAGGATCTTCAAAATAAAAATATGCAAAATAGCTCAAAAGTTTTGGATGAAATTATCAGCAATCAAAAACCTCATCATGACAAGTCCGGACTTGGATACAATCAGACAGAAAAGGGATCAAGCTCCAACACAACAGAGCAAGAAACATATCCAAAAATCTATGCAGAAACAATCAAATGAGATAGGAAGATCTACAAGGAAGAGTATAGGGACACTCCTCCACTAAGAAGATTCAGATTTCAGAATCTACAAATGACATATAGGCCTCATGAAGAAGAAGGATTCAGAAGAGCAACTCCTTTCAGAACATCTTCAACTCTCAGGTATCAAACTATTTTTTGTTGTTGTTTATGTTATGCATGTAAAAAAATTTGGACATAAAGCTATGAATTGCAGAGCTAACAGTAGGAACATAAACAACATTGAAAGTCATACACAAAAGGGTTATCCAAGAAGGCCTAGCAAAACACAGAGAATAAGTTACAACATGTTTGAATCATTGAGCACTGAAGTGGAATGCTACAAGTGTAACAACTTTGGACACATGGCCAAAGATTGCAGAATGGCATTTCCTCCTAGAGAAACACAACAGAACAACAGCAGTCACAGACAGGAACCTCAGAAGAGAACATGGATAAGAAAGCAGAATCAGTATAGCAATGAAAAATGCACACTCGCTCTACAAGCTAAGAGAATAAACAGGGCTTATATGTTGACAGTGGTTGTTCAAAACTTTTGACAGGTGATAAAGACAGTTTTCTTACATTAAGAAAGGAAAGAGATGGATCAGTCTCCTTCGAAAATGATGATTCATCTAAAATCATTGGAAAATGCATAGTCAAAATTGGGAACAAGAATCCTTACAGAAAATGATGATTCAAACATAATCCTCTAAGTGTAAGTCAAATGTGTGACCAAGGTCATAAAGTTACTTTCGATTCACAAAAGTGCAAGATAAGAAAAGAAAGTTCAGAAAAATTGATTGCAACAGTTGCAAGAGCTTCAAGCAACATATATGTACTAAGTGAAATTGGAAATGAAAAGTGTTGTCTAGGAAAAGAAGATGAAATTTGGCTATGGCACAAAATAATGGGTCACATACACTTTGATAACCTTGTCAAAGTCATAAAAAAGGAAGCAGTTAGAGAAATTCCCCAGATTACAAAACCAACCAACACTTTATGCAAACATTGTCAACGAGGAAAGCAAACAAAGACCATGTTTAAATCAAAAGAATATTCAACGACAAAACCACTGGAAATTGTGCATATTGATCTCGTTGGAACAACTACAACAAAGGGTTTAAAATGTGAGAAATGTTTTATGTTATTATTTAATGATTATACAAGAATGATTGTAGTTTTCTTTCTCAGGAATAAGCCATAATCTTTTGAAAACTTCAAGGTCTATAAGGAATTGGTTGAAAATGAAATGGATTCAAAAATCAGATGTTTGAGATCTGATAATGGAAGAGAGTTCACTTTAAAGGAATTTATGGAATACTGTAGCAAGCATGGAATAAAAAGGCAATTCTTCATTGCTAGGACACCTCAACATAATGGATTTGTTGAAAGAAAGAACGGGACATTAAAAAAAATGACTCAAACGATGTTAATGGATTCCAAATTGACATAGATATTTTGGACACATACAGTGGTTCACATTCAAAACAAAGTAATGATCAAAAACAACACTGACAAAACTCTCTACGATCTATGGAAAGGAAGACCAGCAAATGTGAAGCAATTTAGAGTATTTGGAAGCAAATGCTACATCAAAAGAGAAGATGGTAGAATGGGAAAGTTTGACTCTCCTGTGGACAAATGAGCACTTGTTGGTTACTCAAGTACAAGGAAAGCATACAAGTGTTACAATATGAGGTTGAACAAAGTTGTGGAAAGCATCAATGTAACAATTGATTAAACAGGTGGACGATAATTAAAGGAAGAAGAAAATGAATCAATGGAACAGCTTTACAAAGAAGAAGCAAAAGTTGAAAAAGAAGTAGAAAGGAAAGATGAAGAGGATCAGACATAAGTAGAAGATCAATTTCAGCAAGTGCCTCCAAATACACCTAGCAAAAAAGTACAGAAGAATAATCCTTCACATCAGATTATCGGAAACAAAGATGAAGGAATTGAGACTAAAAGAAGAATTCGTTCACCAGAACAAACACACCTATCACTCTCATCTACGATTGAACCAAAAAGTTTTGAAGAGGCCAACAAGAATGAATTTTGGAATAAATTCATGGATGAAGAATTGGATCAAATAGAGAAGAATGACACTTAGGAATTGGTTCCAAGACCAAAGAATAAGAATGTGATTGGAAAAAAGCGGGTATTCATAAAGAAATTAAATGAAGATGGACATGTTACAAGGAACAAATCTAGATTGGTATGTAAAGGATACGCACAGGTTGAAGGAATCGACTTTGAAGAGACATTTTCTTCAGTTTCCAGAATGGAAGCAATCTTATTACTCATATCTTATGCATGCTCCAAGAATATTAAAGTGTATCAGATGGACGTGAAATCAGTTTTTATGAATGGGAAACTTGAAGAAGAAGTCTACATTGAACAACCAAAAGAATTTCAGTTGTCAGAGAACATAGATTATGTGTGTAAATTGAAGAAGACCTTGTATGGTCTAAAACAGACTCTTAGAGCATGGTACTCTAGACTGGATAAATATCTACAGCAGGTAGGGTTTAGAAAAGAAAGTGAAAATAGAAACCTCTACATCAAGGTAACTCAAGATATCATTTTATTAATTGAAGTTTATGTTGATGATATTATTTTTCGAAGCAATGATGGCAGGTTAAGCCATAAATTTGCAAAGGATATGCAGAATGATTTTGAAATGTCATTACTCATAAAACTATCCTTCTTTCTAGGTCTTCAGATACGTCAAAGCAACCAATGAATTTTTATTTCTCAAACTAAGTATATCAGAGAAATGTTAAAGAAGTTCGGAATGGAATTTTGCAAACCAATTACCACTCATATGCAAACCAGTTGCAAGTTGAGAAAAGATAATGCTTCAAAGTCTACAGACCAGAGCCAATAAAGGTCAATGATTGGTATCTTACTATATGTGACAGCATCCAGGAAGATGTAATGCAGGCAGTTTGATAGGTGGCATGATTTCAGTCAGCACCAAAGGAATCACATGTATTAGCAGTGAAGAAGATTTTAAGATATCTCAAAGGAACAGAAGAGTTTGGATTATGGTATCCAAAAGGAAATGATATATCACTTATTGCCTACACAGATACAGATTGGGCAAGTTGCATTGATGATTGACGAAGCACCAGTGGAGCATCGTTCTACTTGGGTGAGTGTTTAGTATCCTGGTTAAGCAAGAAACAATCATCGGTATCGGTTATAACCCTAATTTTCACCAGACATGCTTACCTGGAATCAGGTCATCTCAGATTCCTTCTTTGCCAAAACTCTGCTGAACAAATTTTCTTAAAAAACCTTTTTATAAAGGCCCACGCACCCTGATACTTTATTGCACGTGTGTACACGCTAGCTGACCCAAGACAGCTCACGTGTACCTACAAAAGCACAAAAAAAGAAAAGTTGTTGATGGAACACACAGATTTGGGTAAGTTAACTAAACTTTTCGGCCATGCATGGTCGGAAGTTCAACCAAATACCTAGCTTCTTCTAGCCTATAAAAGAAGGGTTAGGGGTCCCATTTGGAAGAGGAGAATCATAGTAAAGAAACTATACTCGATTATACATTCCCTTTGTCCCAACCTTTAGCCATCCTTGTGCAAAGAGAAGTATAGAGCAAAGAAGTTGGAGGATAGTTGAAGAGGAGCCCAGGACCAGGTTCGTGGAGCAGTGGTCGGCTTCATAATTGTAAGTTGATTTGTTGAAGTTAATAATAAAGAAGTACTTTTCCCGTCCCACCATATGAGGTTTTCATGGTTTATTGCATACATATTGATTAAATCTCTAACCCATTAATCTGTAGATCAAATGCATGTGGATTTCTTTGTTTGTATTGTGTGAATGCAGGTCAGCCTTGGGAGGAGAGTTGCAATCAAAGAGCGACCAAGCATGAAGAATGATCAATATAAAATGCCCGAAATAAGGTATGCTCACTTGATCTTCTTAACTACGTATTTTCTTAAGAATAATGGGGATTAGGTCCGGGACGATAGTAGAAAGTAGGAATATTTATGTAGTTTTTGCATGCATGATAAAACCTTAAGTGCTAGTCCGTAGAGGGATTTCCCTCTCACAACAGAATTGGCGACCTTACTGAGGATTATCTAGGATTTCTGGGAATGCTTTTTCTTGGGTATTTTTAAGAACTGGTTTCATTTCCTGTTTTTAAAGTTTCTGCAAAAGTCTAAGCTAATAGAGATTTTGGTCTTCCATACCAATTTTCTATGTTTCTTTGCTTGATTGTATTTTTTTTTCCAAGACCCACAGAGGTACACGCGGCCTATATAAGGTCTGCACGCGTGGACCCTCACCCTACCTTATCACAGCCCGTGTGTACATGCTAGCTGAGGAAGTGTCAGTCGCGTGTATGATTCTAGAAAATTTCATTTAAAGAGGCAGTCGTCCTCTCCCCTGTCAGAAATAGTCATTCTCGGAAGTTTTCTGGAACTCTTTCTAGTCTTTGTTGTTTGCAGTCTATAGCTTAGGTTTCACCTCAGATTGTTTTGTTCTATGAATTTTTCCTTGAATTGTTTTCTTTTTCTGTTAAAGTAAGTGTCTAAGTCATCAAGAGATCCCATATCTCAGTACCAGTGATCTCTGCCTGGACTGGATTGCTAGGATTTTTATTTGTCTCAGAGTTTCAAAGATACACGCGGCTTGTATAAGGCCAACACGCATGTACATGTGCTCTGACTTTACAATGCTCGTGTGCACACGCTTGTTGTTGAACTGTCAGCAGTGTGCTTGTGGAGAAAATTTTTGTTGAGGGTGAGGCAGTCATCCTTTGCTTTGACAAGAGTTATACCTCTCAGGTTTTTGGGTCTCTGTCATAGTGGTCAGTAACTTATGTTTGATCACAGCAATAGCTTTCTTTTTCATTTAGAAGTTTTCCTCAAAATTTTCTTTTATAGGGTTTTTAGACAAGTGTGAGAGTCCAATTTTAATTTGCTTGTGTATGATTTTTAAAGTGACTCTTTGTGATCTGCACTTAGGCCAGAAGTTTTCTTGGTTTTGACTTGTTGATATTTTTCCTTTTTGCTTTGTGAGCATTCAAATAAAAAAAAAACTTTTATTTCTTTGTTTGGTTAAAAAGTGTTGTCTTTCATTAGCAACCAGGGAAAAGTATTTGCTTTCATAAGTTCTTGACGGTTTACTTAGACCATAAGTAGCTCGTAGTCGAGTAAAATCCTTCTTTGAGTTTGTTGTTCAAAGATCTTAGAAAATTTTTAAGGTTGAAAAGTTGTTTAAGATTTGAGTTAAGTGAAGGTATTTTGTTTCCAGCTTTCTATTTATTTTGCTTTCATCTTTCAAACATCAAGTTTCACTTTCATAACCTTTGACTTAAGACAAACCATAAAAATTAACGCTAAATCTAAAATTCATTATACTTTTTATGTTTGTAGGGTCAACCAACTAGTTTAGGGTTAGGGCATTGAATTAGGTTGGAGAGGAAACTCTTCAAGGCCATTAAAATCAAACATTGGAGTCTGAGTTAGGGAGTGTCAAAGTCCAATATCGTGAAAGTTATCCAGGACCCCCCTCTAACACAAGGGCTAAACATGAGGTCGTGTGCGGAAAGGTAGCGGAGATAACCCCTCCAAAGTTGGACCAATCGTAGTGGAGAACACATATAGAGGGATTGACTTGGGATTCCGTTGATTGCATTTGCCACGGAGCTTCGTGGGTCTCAAATCTGTTCGAGGTCCTCAGTTGTCTTCTGGACCACTTGCCTTCAATACCCTTGACAGGTTTCGGGCTCGATACCCTTCTCATTGTGGTCTACCCGACTTTCAACTATACCCGCCTGGTGACTGTTCGTGCGTTGGCAACCTAGTTGCCTATCTTTTTAGAGACATACACAGGTAACTGCGGGGGTATACCACGGTACCTAGGACAGACATCGGGCCACGCTTTGCAGAGTATACCTGGAGGGTGCTTCTGTGTTCGAGTTGCACTTGCACCAGTAAGTTTCTCTAGTGTTGGTTGTTGTAACTATTCTTCCAATTAGTTTAGTGTTTGCTTGTTTTATCTTGGAGGGATCTTTTTAGTGTGTGTTGTTTTTTGAATGAATAGAAAGGACTAGGTTGTCTTTGATCTTCTCACACAGTGGAGGATCATGAGCTCCATTGGTCATGAAGGCTTCTGGGCCTATCATCGGTTACACTGGAGCCACCTCCGCCACCACTAAAGCGAAAGCTAGACCAACAAGGGTCTCTTGAAGCGACCGGGTCACAAGAAATTGTACCCGACCAACATCCGAAGGAAACAAACGTTTTAGACTTTGGAGCGAAAGCTCTTGGTCCATATGAAACTCCAACCATTAATATTTCGGCACCCATCATCATACCAATGCACCCTTACGAATGCCAAACAGTGTCGCACGTAGAAATGGAAACAAATGTTGTCACTTCTTGTGGGAATTCTTCAATTCCCACAACGGTTGTCACCACATGAGATTTTCCACCTCCTAACCCACCGTCACCAGTCTGAATCACCATGGTCTCGACTGCCTCTACCTCGCATAGTGGTTTGATCCCATCTATGGAGGCGACCACAACCTCTTTCACACCAACTGCGACAGGCCCTCCGTTCTCATACGGGATGCCTAGATCAAGTACAAGTCTTGTACTTTCCTACTCCACTTCATAGACTTTAGGTCTGGTGGCAAGGAACTCTAACACTCCTCTGCAAGGCCACATGGGGGGAACTTCAGCTCCTTTTAACGCTTTCCCTTACGAGGGAGGTCATATACCTCCTTCGTCCCCTTTTCTCGATGGCACCCACCAGCAATCTGTTGGGCCACCTACACACCATAGTTTATTTGGAGCAAGGAGTCAAGGACCACCTTTGCATAATATGACGGTAGGTTTGACATCATTTTCTTTGTTCAGTGTGTTTGGTAACAATGCTTTCTCATCAGCTTCTTTCCCGACTGGGGGAAATCCCGATTACGGACAACCTATTCCTATGCAGGGTATTATTCCTGCACAGGGGGCAAACCCAGGAACCTTTTCCACATCAGGGCCTTGGAATTCTTGGCAGGGATCAGTTCCCTTGTCAGAAATGTCGATCTGGGGTAATTATTTTCACAACCAATGGAACCCCGAACAAGGTACTATGCCTATCCCCATGGGATCGGCATGGGGCAATCCTTCCCAAAGTCCTTCGAATGTAAGGAACGCCCAACCGTCTACGTCCTATTTTGGGAATCAGTCGATGATGTCTCCTCACATGAAGAACCCGTACGCTGGTCATGGCCATGGTTTTTACCAGAACCTGGGCCAGCAGCCGAACTTTTCCTGGAAACCTGGTGCCAGTCAAACTTCAGGTCCCTTTTTCCATGGTTATCACTAACAACCTAAACTACCTTTCCTGACAAATTTGCGTTTGCCAAACTTAACAAGGTTGTTGAATGACCCTATCTGTCACGATCCGCGTTGGCCCCCTATGCCGACGAAGTTTCCTTCGAACATACCAAAGTTCGAAGCCAATCCTAATGAAGATCTAGGAGATCATGTGACCACCTTTCATCTTTGGTGCTCGTCTAACTTGTTGAAATATGACTCCGTACAGTTGCGATTGTTTCAACGTACTCTCATTGGGAGTGCTGTGAAATGGTACATTGAGCTCGATCGCTCAAGATACTCTTCCTTCGGCAAATTAGCAATGGCTTTCCTAAACCATTTCCAATTACCTGTGAGATACGACGCTGGAACAGAATTGCTAGCTAATTTTTCATAGACAAAAGCAGACTATATCTCTGATCACATACGAGAATGGAGACGTCGGAAGAGTTTAATTTAGGTGCTAGTCCCACAGTTATCCAAAGATGTCACGACGTCGGGATTGTTCTCCGAAGAATATGCCATCATGAGAGCTCAACAGCTTGAGCTAATCTATTCTCAGTCCAGTTTATTATACGAGATCTTGCCAGATGCACCACGCTCAATACTTGATAAAACCATACAGAGAGTTGGACCACATGTCGATGGTATTGTTGGTTCAGCACAAACAAAGCCTGCTGAACAACTGACGAAGCAATTGCAGCAATTGTTTATACAACACACAGTGGCCAGCCAAACTACTGTTTTAGCTGCTCCCCCTACTAAAATGTCGGATGTACACACAGTGCAATCGACAAATCCAAAGGCCACCCAGCAGCCTGAAGGAAAGAAAAAACAACGAAAGAAGGGTAAGGGGGATAAGAAACCCACTAATAATGTTGGCGGGGGCACCACTGAGAAACGGAAGGCAAGGTATCCATGCAACCTGTGCGCAGAAGACCACCTGACCCACCAATGTTCTCGGCTTGCAGAGGCCCAAAATTTTGTGACACATCAATAGCCTGTCGTGTTAACCAATCCATTTCAACATGGACAAAACCTAACCCAAGCCTCTACAAGCGCGGAAGGGGGCAGTCAAGGACCCTCTCCATATTCGAACAATATCGCATCCGTGAATGTGTATATGATGAAGGCTGATGCTTTTATATTGACTAGAGCGTAGGACTACAGTAAACCAAGCACTTCTGAGAAGGGCAAAGAAGTCGAACTCCCATCTCTTCCTCTACAGATCGAGAAGACTTTGGGCGAAACAATGACACGCATCCCAAAAGGTGTGTTCAAAAAAGATTCTCACAACCCAAACACAAGGGCCGCCCAGACCTATTCTGTGGTGGAGGATTTGTCTCAAACCCCCTGTGCGATGTCTGCTTTGGAGGTCCTCCAAAGCTACCCTTCCCAGAGGAAATCTTTGTTAGCTGCTTTAGGAAATACCGAGACTTGTAATCTGGGTACCATCATGCTGGATACAACTAACTTAAAACCTCATCTGCCTTACCACGTAGTGTTTCATATAGTAGTGGCTCACCCCATGAAAAATTTTACTCGAAATATTTTTTGCACGGTGGTTGATGAGGGCACCTCGACATGCGTTATGTCGTTGGCATGTTGGAAGGCCATTGGCTAGCCCATTTTGTCTCTGTCACCTACTCTTCTCACTGCTTTCGACGGTCGTTCGTTCTAACTACATAGTATCATTACCTCTTTCCCCATGTAGTTAGGAGGGAAGACCGTGTGCGTCGAGGTAGAAGTAGTCGACGCGTTCCTTGACTACAATCTTTTGTTAGGAAGAAGTTGGACTTATGCCATGCAAGCAGTGGTTGCTACAGTTTTATGGGTCTTGTTGTTTCCACACGAGGACCGAATTGTGACCATTGATAAATTGTCTTTCTCCAGATCTGACCCTTCATTGGGGGTATCCGTGGTCCCGATGATTGATAATCCCCAACCAAGCATAGTCAACGTAGGGGTTGGTTTGTGCCCATCTTTGATGGTTACCTTTGATTACCCACCCCCTCAAGGCGATGCCAAATTCATATCTGACCACCATAAGGTTGAGATTTTCCAGGTTTCGTCGTTTTGCATGACTTACTTTAATGATCCGTGCATACTTCCTTCCCCATCGGCCATAATCGAAGGGACAGGGCACCCGAGCATGTCCATGCCCTTGTCCGCAGCTGAAGTAGCGTACTCTTTAGTCCAGCAAGCTTCGGTCGACACAGATCCAACTCCTACACAAGAGTTAGATCCGCTTCTAGAGCCTATTTGGGCTCAAGGTTCTCTCGCTGACACAAGTTTGTTAGACTTAGTCTTGCCCTCCGACGAAGCACTAATTAAAGAAATGACTAGTTCGGACAAACCCTGGGATGATCTCCATCACAGATCATACTTCCTCCCAGAGTTAAGCAAAATCGAAGCCGGAGAATTCACCTTGACTATGACTGGAAATGTGTCTTGTCCTATTAATCCCTTAGATACACATGAGGTTTATGCCGAGGGTAATATGGCAACCATCGTTGAAACCATATCGATCAATATCTCTAGAACCCCTGGTGTCGTGGAGAATGTTTTCATCGGAGCTGACTGCTCCCTCAAAGAGATTCAAATCTACACAGATCTATTTAAAGAATTCCGCGACATTTTTCCCTGGTCTTACGAGGAAATGCTAGGCATCGATCCAAAAATAGTCGAACATGAAATCACAACTTATACAGATGCCAAGCCTGCTCGGCAGAAGCTTCATCCAGTTAATCCCAGGAAAGCAGCAGCCATTAAGGTTGAAGTTGAGAAACTGCTAAAAGTCGGTTTTATCTATCCTATCCATTTGACCCAATGGGTGTCAAATCCTATGCTGGTCAATAAGAAGCAGGGCACGATTTGTGTATGTACGGACTTCCGTGATTTGAACAAGGCATGTCCAAAAGATAATTTTCCCATACCTTTCATCGACCAAAGAATTGATGAATGTGCAGGTTGCAAGTCCTTCTCTTTCATGGACGGTTTTTCGGGATATAATCAAATACAAATCAAACCTGAAGACCAGCACAAAACGACATTCATTTGTCCATGGGGTACATTCGCATACCGTATGATGCCCTTCGGTCTCAAAAATGCTGGAGAGACCTTTCAGCGGGCCATATCTTTTTCTTTCCATGATCTCAATCATATATTCGAGGCATATTTAGATGATTTAGCATATCGATCTCACAAGAGAACAGATCATCCCACACACCTTTGACTTATCTTTGAGCGATGTCGCTACTTCTGGATTCGTTTGAATCCAAACAAGTGCAGCTTTTGAATAACATCAGGATGTTTGTTAGGTTTCATAGTGTCAACAACAGGGCTCATGATCGATCCTCTCAAGGTTGAGGCAATAATTCAGTTGCCTCCCCCACGCACAATCCTTCAACTTCAGAGTCTACAGGGCAAGGTGAATTTTTTAAGACATTTCATCGCCAACTATGCTGAGATCACAAAGGGATTTATGCACTTACTGAATAAATACGTTCCTTTTCATTGGGATGATATCGCTCAACACTCTTTCGACGCGTTGAAACATGCCCTCACAACTGCCCCTCTGCTTCAGCCGCCTAACTATAACAAAGATTTCTTATTGTACCTGGCTGCAGCAGAGTCAACCATCGGCATGGCCTTAGTTCAGGAACATGATTTGTTCTCAGAATATGTGATCTATTACCTGAGCCGAGGCCTAGTAGGACTGGAACTCAATTATTCTCATATCGAAAAACTTGCGTTGGCAGCAGTCCATCATGTTCAACGATTCTGTCATTATGTTCTGTTTCGCAAGACCACCGTCATTGTTTTTGTGAATATGTTTCAGTACATGTTGAAACAATGGCTAATAGGCGGAAATATCAGTAGATGGATAGTCATCCTCCAGGAATTTGACTTAGATTTCATTTCAGCGAAATCCAAAAAGTCACTGGTCTTCGCAGAACTTATTTCGAAACTTCTGGTTGAGTCAGGTGATGTTGTGCCCGAAGAGTCGCCTATCAAAGGAGATATGTTTTTTATCACATCTTTGGATCCCTGGTACGGAGATATACTTATCTATCTCCAGACTTTGAAGTGCCCCACCTCTGCTTCTCATGATGAGCATCGTCGTATATTCCCTCAGGCCAAGAATTATCTCATACTCAATGATACGATGTATCGAAGAGGTGTAGACTGCATCCTGCACCGGTGTCTCACTCACGTCGAAGCATTTATCATGCTTAACGATTGCCATACCGGAGCATGTGGCGGTCATTTGTCTGAGTTGGAAACAACCCAAAAGATTTTACGAGAATGTTACTTATGGCTGACACTAATCAAAGATTGTATCGAATCAGTCAAGAAGTGCTACCCATGTTAGATCTTCTCTCGGAATATGAGGGCACATCCCGCTCCCATGTTTCCTGTCATCACAGTTGGTCCCTTCACCAAGTGGGGGATTGATTACACTACATGCAACCCTCCTTCAGCACGGGGGCACCGTTATATCATTGTAGCCGTAGACTACTTCACGAAGTGGGTCGAATCTATGCCAACGTTTAAAGATGATGGAAATACTGCGGCTCTCTTTTTATTCAACCAGATAATAGCAAGGTTCGGCGTCCCGAGAGAGATTGTCACTGACCATGGCAGTCACTTTCAGAACCAGATGATGATCGAGTTAACATCAAAGCTTAGGTTGCGGCAAGAACATTCATCACCCTACTACCCTCAAACAAATGGTCAGGTGAAAGCTGTAAATAAATCTCTTAAGACCATCCTACAGTGAACGATTAACTCAGCCAAGTCAAATTGGCATTTGATGTTATACTCAGCATTATGGGCTTACCGAACGTCTATTAAGACTGCAACCAGTTTCTCACTTTTTCAACTCATTTACGAGCTGGAATCAGTCTTTCCTATCGAATGTCAGATCTTGTCCCTAAAGTTGGCAGTACAGTTATTGCCAAACACTTCTCCACTTGAAGAACGGTTATTATACCTTGAGAAACTCAATGGGTAGCGTCGTGATGCAGCCCTGGCCAATGAGGCTCACAAACATAAAGTCAAGTGTCAGTATGATCGGTCCATTCATCCTCGGATTTTCTCTGAAGGCAACCTTGTCCTGGTCTATGACCAAGATAAGGACCCTCTGGGGGCAGGAAAATTCAAACCCATGTGGTTCGGACCTTTCATCATAAAAGAGGTTCTAAAAAAGGGTGCTTATCATCCGGTTGACTTTGAGGGAAATGCTTTGGCGAAGCCTAGAAAGGGGCTCTACCTCAAGAAGTATTACTCATAGGTAGGTCACCTTCAGTAACTTTTTGTAACATATGTATAGTCATTGTACTATTACTTTCTAGTTTATTTTAGTATTATGGATGTGTCATTTTTAATGTTATCTTTTGTCATTGTGGTAGATGTCAAGTGAATTAGAGGTGTTCATTGGGTACGCAGATAGGGCTAGTCGGCACACTCGGAGGCTTACCTCCATAGCTTGGGTAATTTTTACACCTCGAGGCCAGTTATTATCTTCCGGAGGTATATGCTTAGGTGACACCACAAACAATGTCGCCAAGTATAGTGCAGTTATTGAGTTGCTTTGTTATGCCCTGTCATTTGGTATCTCTCATCTCCGGGTCTATTTAGATGCTCAGCTAGTTGTGTCTCAGTTAAATAGAGTCTACCATGTTCATGATCCGACTTTACACTGACGATTCCTTAGGGTACATTTCTTAGAATGAAACTTTGATTATATTACATATTTTCATGTTCCTAGGAGATTAAACCAAATTACAGATATTCTAGCTAATCAAATTTTAGATTGGCATCTCACACACATATAAAAAGACATACACATAAACATGTAAATACATTTTTAAAGGCAAATATGATCCATAAGACACAAAAAGACATAAAAATCCATATATAATATCATAATCATCAGAGTACATAGGTGGACGCAAGCACCTCAAAAGTATGACCAGTAACGAGTCATGGGGCTTATGCCCTCAAAAACTATATACAAGTAGTGCTCTCGGCACATGAAAAGTCTAGACTAACTAAGGTTAGGGCATGTGGGCCGGGCATGTGGGCCCTGTTGTAATGATCAACAGCGTTTTCCAAACATCGAAACAATCGGACCCACGTCTGGGGTGCCCCCACTACATGAGGCTACATAGATGGTGGCAGATCCTCAATCTCTGCCATAGGGACTATGCGGGTGAGCGAGGTAAAGTTTCGCTCGACTCGTCTCAAAACCCTCTCAGCCTCACCGGCTGGAAGCTCTCCTGCTATTGCTAGTCCCCCTGCGGCGACAGGTGCAGCCCCTGGCCAAGGACGATGCATGTTCCTCGCATACTCTGCAGGTCGCACTAGTCCCACACCTGCACATAATAGACACATATCTGTCAAATACTCTAGTATAAAAAAAATTGATATATAGAAAAAACAACATAAAAATTACATATGTTTCACAAAAAAAAAAAAAAACAACGATGCAAACTTACCCATCTCTCCTCACTCCTCGCTAGAAGGTATCGGTATCTCAAGATCTCTCGAGAAATCAATCCCAGCATAAGGGTAATCCTCTATGATTTGGATCTGTCGCGACAACCAAGCGAAGAAATCATCATCAAAGGACTCATTGGTCCTTCCACCACCCTGTTGTGGCAGTAACACTGCCCATCTGCAAACCGCAGAAAGAGAGGCTTGATGTCCTCGTACCACCACTCGAGGACTGAAACTTGGAACTCCTTCAAAGAAGAAAGAGCATAGAATCGTCTCAAACCCGAAGTTCCTCTTCATCCGCGACCGACAATCTGTCAGTTGCCTCTTCATACAATCTAGCAGTGTAGTGCTCCATTCAAATATTTGTGCATTTAAGCATTGGATTGCACAATTCATCTATGCACGGGATGCCTGATGTAGAGCCGCAGAATTAGTCATCCGCCCAATAAACAACACAATTTCCTGCAGTGATAAGTCTATGATCTTGCTTATGGGCACTTGTGAGCTCGATCGGTCTGTACCAACCTCACAATAAAGTCCTATCAATTCCGATATGTTATGAGGCCCCAAAGAAAATGTATGGAAATTGACTTGTTCCCCTCTCCTGGAGAAGCCAGTCAAAAAAATTATGTCCTCTATCATAAGCACCAGTGACTGCCCCTCTAACATAAAATCCTCTGCGTCGGGATGCCAATAATCAACTAAGGCATTCAGTAGCCTAGGTTATGCCCGCATAAAAGGACATAGGAAGAACTTGAGCAGTCCACATTGCATTAAGGCAGCAACAGCATTGGGGTCTTCCCCGACAATTCACTAACCTCCTCATTCTCTCTTTCCCTCCAGTGAACATACATCCTGCAAAACACCAAGTTCAGGAGGGTTAACCCTTGTGTTTTTAATTTTTTTCATTAAATAAAGGGGTCCACGAGGCTGTAATGATGACAGTCGCATGTACACATGTGCAGTTTTTCCTCTACCCAAGTGTACACACGGCCTGTTATAAGATAGCCCACATGGACCTAGGGCCGACCTTTTGAAGGTCTACGCCCCCCCCAAAACTTGAAACCAAAAGCATAAATAAATATTTAAATTACAAGAGGAGAGAGTTTATACTTACTTGGTCCAGATAGATGGTCGTTTTGTCCACTGTAGCTCCCGAAATCACCACTTTTATCAAAGGGGGTTTTGTGCTCCAAAGTCAATTTCCAAATCAGCAATGGTGATAATGAGCTGTCAACTTCTATTTATAGCCTTTTTGGCCCCTTTTTTGTCACTTTTTTGGCCCCCCTTATCATTTTCTTTAAACTAAAAACCATTTAGAGTGATTCAAGAGTTGCGTTGGAAAGGTATGATCGAGTATCAGGACATATTTTGGATTTTTGGGTCACTTTTAACGGTCCATGGGAAAAACCTTAGAGGATCAACTTGAGCATGTAGGTTAGGTTTCCACCTATCTCGTTGTCTTTATCCCTTTGCCATAGGATCGATCCCATCAGGTTACGACACAGAACCATCATTGTTGCTTTAGAAGTGTCACGATTTGGTAGCTTACCGGAACATGGATGCCCTAGGTAGATCCTGGTTGCGTTATGGTGTCCATGTTGTCACTAATGAATGTAGGCTCGGGAGTCCTTGTTGTTTTTTCTGATTACGAATTTGAGACTCATTTGCATGATTCATTTTCACTCTTGACCTCACCCTCGAGACTCCCAAAAAACATAACGGGTCTTCTTTTAAGCCCTTTTCAGACCCTCTAACATGAAAATATTTCCGAGTGATCTTGTGGCCTTTCACGCTTGTTAAACTGAAATTTGAAGTCACGTATGTCCGGTGGTAGTTTACCCATTTTTCAGTCCGGACGGTCAACTGTACGAACAAAGGTATACTCTAAGGAACTTCAGTTCTCTAGAAGAGTACTCTCAGGTATCATTTTAACCCTTTTTCGAGCCTGAGGGACTAAATGTACGAAAAAGGAACCCCCATGGAGTCCATAGTTAAGCTCTTTTCAGACTCCCTAAAATTGAAAAGACCATCGAGTGACCTTATTCTTTCACACTCGTTAAAATGGTCCAGAAGAACATTCTTGACAGAGTCCATAGTTAAGCTTTTTTCAGACTCCTTAAAAATGAAAAAATGATTGAGTGATCTTGTCTTTATCACACTCATTAAAATGGTTTTGAATAGATGTCTTGTCGGTGCTAGTTTACTCCTTTTTCAAACCGACTAGACTACCTTCGAAAAAGGTACCCCACTGGAGTCTCATTTTAAATTTTTTCAGACTCTCTAAATATGAAAAACCATTGAGCTTACCTTCTCTAGGCTCGTTAAACTTACATCGAAGGACGTTACCATTGTGTGTTTTATTAATTGCATTTGCATACCCATGTCTTTGGCCTAATGCCGTCTCCATGTTGCTCTCAACTAAACAATCTAAAGCATGCCTTATACGCAAGCCCTGTAGCACTTTGCCTCTACGTCTTGACACCTTTAGCCCCTCGAGCATTTTTCCCAAGTGTCCTTACTTTGAACATCAGTCTTGTCCCTGCACCTCAAACTTGTATGTTTGCAACACTCATTCCTCCTTTGTAACGTAACATTCTTTTATTCTTTTTTCCAAAATTATTGAAAAAGACAAAAAAAATCAAATATACCCCAAAAAGAGGAAGGGAAAAGTATTTTCTTTATTGGCAGCATAATGAGTCTCCCTTGGATAAAGCACATATGTCCATTTGTTCATCAAACTTTGGGATTTAATACGACCTTAGGAAGTTGTTCTCGCTACATAGAGTTGTGTCCTCCTATGTTTGGTTATTCTTCCAAACATATGAAGAGTTTGCATTGCCTCCTACCTTGTAAACTTATGTTAATGCCATGTTGCCTGAGTCTCATCATTTGTCGTGCTATTGTCCAAGGGAAGTTTTTACCAAGCCTAAGTCGGCCCCTCTGCAGTTTGTCTCTTGCCCTCATACCCGACCATCCTGAACGTCCAATCAAGTCTTTGCTTAAAATCAATGAAGCCTTCAGTCTAATCATCAAGATTCTCTAGTCCATGACCGACAAGCCATCGAAGACCTCTGGGTAGCAAAGTCGTACACTCATATTACACTCCTACCTGAGTTTTGAAGATTTTTAAGTTGTTGCTCGAGATCTGAAGACCTCATCTCCAGCCATCAGGCCTTATCAGCTTCTAAGAAGATGGATACTCTACACGTATATCTTTTTGATTTCGAGATGTAGCTCCACTATGTATTTCTCGTGGCTACACTTTATATAGTTATATGACATGGATCTATAGTGTATTTGATTGGTAGCCATGATTTTATTTTATCCCGAGCATGGGTATGCCCGCCTCGGTCAGACAATTATTATTTTTGCAGACGGCACCTCCCAATTTCTAGTTCTTGGGCTGACTTGTTCGGCACATCGGTGAATATTGTTAATGTATTTCATCCATCAAATGCTCTTATGACCTCACACATTAGGGGGCATCTGTTATAACCCTAATTTTCACCAGACATGCTTACCTGGCATCAGGCCATCTCAAATTCTTTCTTTGCCAAAACACTGTTGAACAACTCTTCTTAAAAACCCCTTTTATAAAGGCCCACGCACCCTGATACTTTACTACATGCATGTACACGCTAGCTGACCGAAGACAGCCCACGTGTACCTACAAAAGCACGAAAAAAGAAAAGTTACTGATGGAACAAACAGCTTTGGTTAAGTTAAATAAACCTTTCGGTCATGCATAGCCAGAAGTTCGACCAAATACCTAGCTTCTTCTAGCCTATAAAAGAAGGGTTAGGGTTCCCATTTGGAAGAGGAGAATCATAGTAAAGAAACTATACTCGATTGCGCATTCCCTTTGTCCCAACCTTTAGCCATCCTTGTGCAAAGAGAAGTATAGAGCAAAGAAGTTGGAGGACAGTTGAAGAGGAGCCCAGGACCAGGTTCGTGGAGCAGTGGTCGGCTTCATCATTGTAAGTTGATTTGTTGAAGTTAATAATAAAGAAGTACTTTTCCCGTCTCACCATATGAGGTTTTCATGGTTTCTTGCGTACATATTGATTAAATATCTAACCCATTAATCTGTAGATCAAATGAATGTGGAGTTCTTTGTTTGTCTTGTGTGAATGCAAGTCAACCTTGGGAGGAGAGCTGCAGTCAAAGAGAGACCAAGCGTGAAGAAGGATCGATATCAAACGCCCGAAATAAGGTATGCTCACTTGATCTTCTTAACTACGTATTTTCTTAAGAATAATGGGGATTAGGTCCGGGACAACGGTAGAAAGTAGGAATCTTTAGGTCTTTTCTGCATGCATGATAAAACCCTAAACAACGGTAGAAAGTAGGAATCTTTAGGTCTTTTCTGCATGCATGATAAAACCCTAAGTGATAATCCGTAGAGGGATTTCCCACTCACAATAGTATCCTTATCTACAGTCGAGGCAGAGTATATTGCAGTAGCAGCATGTTGTACACAAGTTCTATGGATGAAACAAACTCTGACAGATATGCAGATTGAGTATGATGATCCCACTAGTACATATGAACAAATTTGTGACGATTTTTTGTTGATATTGCCACACTTATCCGTCGCAATTTCCACGAAAGCTGAGATTTTTTTTCGTCGGAATAATTTCGTCGCTATATCCACGATCCAAGTGTCCATGGAAACATCGATGAAATTACCTCTCCACATGTGACCACCTTCAATATCGGTTAACCCTATGCATCGTCGCAATTACGAAGAACTATCGTCACAATAACAATGAAGAAATGTGGAAATTACGACGAAACTTCATCACAATTGGGACGAAAAGTTATGCCAAACCAATAACTTACGACGCAGCTACTGAACGTGCAATGAAGGTCCGTCGCAACTTGCGACGAAAATCCATGGTAATATCGACGAGTGCAATATCTCAAAACCAAATTTACGACGCACATGTTGTATATGCGACAAATATTCATGGCAAATTGCGACAAAGTTTCATCGCTATAGCAACGATGACTTTAGGTTTAAAAAAAAAAAACACATGAAATATGGTATACCATATTGTATGCCATATTACAATGTAATATGGTAATGCCATATTACATTGTAATATTGTAATATGGCATTACTATTACATTGTAATATTCTAATATTCTAATATATTCTAATATATATATATATATATATCCCCTACAAATAATCAAGGCACTAATAAACCAAATATTTTAAGCATGTGTTATCATGAAGTTGGATTAGAAGTAAGGATACCAATATGACAATATACACAAAGAATAATTTGGAATATTACATTCAAAAAAACACATGGATTGCATGAGTGAGTCATTATGCAATTTATATTACACAATACTATGACAACACTTATAAGATTTATGGATGATATCTTAAGACCATTTCTTGATCTTGTTTATTGTAGCCTCCTTGGAGTAACAGCACAAAATTCGAAGGAGAAAGTACGGTTACAGCATAGTGTTGCAGCAGAGTTACGGCATAGTTATAGTGAGTTGCAGTAGAGTTACAAAAAGTGTTGCAGCAGAGTTATAGCGAGTTGCAGCAGAGTAATAGTGAGTAACAGCAAGTGGGGTAACAGCACAAAATTCGAAGGAGAAAGTACAGTTACAGCATAGTGTTGCAGCAGAGTTACAGCATAGTTATAGTGAGTTGCAGCAGAGTTATAGAAAGTGTTGCAGTAGAGTTATAGCGAATTGCAGCAAAGTAATAGTGAGTAATAGCAAGTGGAGTAACAGCACAAAATTCGAAGGAGAAAGTACAGTTATAGCATAGTGTTGCAGCAGAGTTACATCATAGTTATAGTGAGTTGCAGCAGAGTTATAGCGAGTTGCAGCAGAGTAATAGTGAGTAACAACAAGTGGAGTAACAGCACAAAATTCGAAGGAGAAAGTACAGTTAAAGCATAGTGTTGCAGCATAGTTATAGTGAGTTGCAGTAGAGTTACAACATAGTTATAGTGAGTTGCAGCAGAGTTATAGAAAGTGTTGCAGCAGAGTTATAGTGAGTTGCAGCAGAGTAATAATGAGTAACAGCAAGTGGAGTAACAGCACAAAATTCTAAGGAGAAAGTACAGTTGCAGCATACTGTTGCAGCAGAGTTACAACATAGTTATAGTGAGTTGCAGCAGAGTTATAGCGAGTTGCAGTAGAGTAATTTAATTGAACCAAGGTAATTCATGGGGTTAGCAAATTATTTAGGAATGAAGTGTCTCTTCAATGCACATTAGAAAAGGAAAGTATAACCTTTCAATTCATTTCAATTGAAAACCAAGTAATTGAAGCTTTGACTTGAAAGAATTGTAATGCATCAATATTAAATCTAATGAAACTTGAAATTTCATTTGAAATCAAAGCAAATTTCACATGATACACAATGGCGAAACGTTTGATACAATGAAGGATTTGGATAACATAACACTTGACACTTTTGTTGGTGCAATCATAATATACCCAAATAAGATAAGGAATTGTACATCATAGTTTAGGCATTGAAGTACTACATGAATTATTTGTTGGGAAAACAAAAAAAAAAAAACTCAAATCATAAGCTTTTATAATCCTTGTCAATTGATCCAAGTCACAACAAAGCCCAGACTTCATGTGAATGGTATCCTGCAACATTTTGATTCGGTAATCAAGTATGATAAATATATATAAAACCACATGGTCAATTTTATTTAAGACCTTTGATGTTTTTATTTGACCATAGCTCTAAAGTTAAACTCTTATGTACTTGAAGAATATAAGGGATTACCTACATCTAGCTCAAATTTTGGCAAATGGTTAAAACCTTACAAAACTTTTATATATATGCAAGTCTCGAGTCTTTGAGATGATTGTAGGCTTGAAGGAGGATTAAAGTATAAATTTCATAATTTTTTTGTTAAGAAGGAGAGCCAAGAATAAGCTCATGTGGGAAGCTTGAAGCTGTAAAGTCGATACACATTTTAGAGTAAACTAGACTAAATAATATGGTAGTTTTTATACCATGTTGAAACATGAAAACAAGATGTAATTATCTTCTTCACTCATGTAAAGTTGCATTTTGGAATATCTACAATTATCATGTGTAGTAGATATAATAAATTATCAAGAAACTTTTAATCCACACTCTCGATGATAATAGATATAAGTTGAAGAGAATTCTATCCTTTATTTACAATTGCATGGGTATCCCAAGCATATAAGTAAAACATGAAAGAATGATTATATTTTCAAGGCACTAGTGCAAGAATGAGAGGTGGATCCCCTTAAGATTTGCTTTAAGGGTTAGGAGTGCCTATCCCCTTAAGGTTTATCTTATCTAGGGTTTGGTCTATGGGTTAGAAGTGGATACCCCCTAGGCTCAAGACCTAGTTCAATTAATATTCTTTGCTAGACACATTAGAGAAAATGGGACGACACCTAGGGTTTATGAGTGGATAAACTTTAGTGGTTTTCCTTTGAAATTTGACTTGGTTCTATGAGTGGATAATTCTAAGGCTCAAATATTCACCTTCTCTCTTGCTTGGCCTCCTTGAATGCATTATCTTGACTCCATTTGTCCTAGGAAAGTAGTCAGCACTAGTCTTTATGTTTGTGATGCTTTATACTCTCAACAGTTCTCTTTTAAGGAAAAATTTTATTTCCATGAAGTGGTTTCTCACAATCCATGGGTGTGTTGGAATACCTTGTTCTCCTTTCCAAATGACAAAAATTTCTTTGCAGATGAAGGTGCCCAACTATATTGGTCAATATGGGGTAGTGTTTTAAAGCTTAACTATAATTTGGGAGATTTCTTAAATTGTATCATTACATCAATTGGTAATTTCATATGACATGAGCTTATGAGGTTCTTCAACCTATGGCCTTAGAAAAGGGGTTTCCTTAAGAGTCAAAATGTTTAAAGACCTTCATGAATTTATGTACATCTAGGTGGTGATGAATAGGGGGGGGGGATTCACCNGGGGGGGGGGGATTCACCAACCGGTCTAGTACATTAAGCTCTTGAACATATGTTTCAATGCCAAATCATTGACCATAGAATTAAGGATTGCCCTCGACCAACGTGAAAAATGTTGAAACCCAAGTTGCAAACAATGTTCAAATGCAAGGCTTTGTGGCCTTTCCCTTCACAAATAGTGAAGGTTGTAAAGAAGGGAAAAGATCCTCAAATCCAAAAAGATTAACTAACAATGGCACCTATCCCTGTCCCAACTTCTAAGAAGATTGTTAGCTCGATTGTGGGAAAATTTCTCTATGGGGATTCCCAACCCACCTCCTATCTAAAATGTGGGGGCCATATGGCCTAACCTTTGCTCCCATGAATTAACTCTTAGTGGGATCATTACGTTAAAGACTCTTAGAAACAAAATGATAGAACCTTAAATGAGTGTTCCTTGCCCCAATTGCATAATGTACCTCTCCAAATGCTTTTTGTTTCCTTGAGATCTTGAGAGATGATGAGGCTATGAATTTTCAAGTTGAAAGTTTGTAATGAAGATAGTATCATGGAATCTTCCGGACCTTATAGTCCTTGCCACAAATCCATGGTTTGGAGAACACATGAAATTGTTCCAAGTTAGATGTTTTATGTTTGCAAGAAGTTAAAGTAGTCGGTTTAATTTTGTAAGTCACTCTTTGGCTAATATGGTCGATTGTTGTATTTTTACCTAACCATGTTGAAGATAGAGAGGCAACCACCTTGATCTCCTTGTATTTTTACCTAACCATTGGACATGGTATTGATCTAACACGCTGCTTGGTTTGGATGCCATTTCCTCTAAATGGACAAGACCTAGGACTAGTCAACATATATGCCTCAAATGATTCAAATGAGAGAGTGGGCATGTAGGATTGGTTGGCCAATGAGCTCCCAAAACCATATGGTTGTGTAAATATTTTAACAATGTAGAGAGTTAAGAAGATAAAGAGGGATTGCTACTTGTTAAGACACCCTTGACGAAGAACATGGCTTGGAATGGCCTAAAGGCTAGGCTCGTGTTGTACGACCCCAACATTTTTTTTTGTCAAGACTCTCTTGGGTTGTGATTTACTTGGTCCAATTTTCATAAAAGAGGTAACAGAGTGTTGAAGTGACTATACCAATATGTTCTTACTAAACATGCATTTTTCTTCTCTGATTATAATAGGAGAAGATCCATGCAAGTTCAAGGATTGCTTACTATGTTAGATCATCAACATATCATTTTTCCATCTCTCGGGAAATGAAAAATTCAAAGTCGTGAAGATAAGTATAATGCTTTATGTATCTAATGTTAAGTAGGAAATGTGTGTTGGAGTCTTCAAATGCATTTGGAACCTAACTTCACGGCCTAGAGGCCTCAAAATATGGGAAGTTTGATGGGAGGATGATATTAGTTGGGTCACTACTTTTTTGTGGGGCTATTGTGGAAAAATTGTCATTGTTAGAAGAATGAAGCAAAAGGTTGTGAAAGAAGAATTGGAATCACTATATTAGTTGCTAGAGCTTATCCCTTTTAATGAATATAGCTAGGCCATAGTGCTTAAGATGAGAATTTTTTTAAGGTAAAATAAACTTGCAAATCTTGGGGTGCACAAATTCAAGCTAGATTGCATTGGCTCAATTCATGGGATACATTTACCAAAGCCTTATTTTAATTAAGGTTGATGAAACTTTTTTTGTCAAGGTTGTAGTTTGCTTGTCAATTAACCATGCTAGATATAAATAAATTTGTCTCTTTTGGTCAATTAGACATGGAAACCTCTAGGCACCTCCATTTTATGTGATGTTAACATAAGAACTCAGTTATTTCCTGCATTGTAGAATAGCATGTGATGTTATTAAATCAATCCCTTTACTTGATAGAAAGGGGGGCCAATGACTCAATGTGCACTTTTGTAATGATCATTTATTCACCTCAATAGAAGAGGAGGTGTCCTTCTTAATAAATTGGATTGTCTTCAAATTTTCTATGAAGATTTAGGGTCCAAATTGTCGATAGCCAAATCAAAGGAAGATATGATGTCACCATTGGGAGGGGATCCACAGTTGCAAGCTATGGAATGTGACCATTAAGGGGGAAATCTTTGAAAACTGACCAAAGAAGTGAAGGACTAGGAAAAGAGGAAGAGTATGTAGGAGAGGAAGAAGACAAGGAGAGAACTAGGTAATATTGGGTGCTACCAGGTAAGAAGTGGCTAGATTTGATAATGGGAAGTCTAAGCTAGTCCAAAAAAACTCCCAATAGGAACAATGGACATCTTATAAAGCATTTCATTGTTGTTCATATTATATGTTCAAGAGTAAATTATAGTAATCAAGGTGAGATACATAGCATTCAACAATCTCTTGAAAAATCCATATGACAAGGGTGACTCCACAATGTTTATTAATGAGAAGATGAGTTCCGTCCTATTGTACAAAGCCCCAATGATAAGGAGAGGGGTGAGGAGTGATGGAAAATGCGATTATTTTTGTTACAATTGTCAAGGATTATAGTGGCAAGTTGGTCTTTGATCTAACAATTATGAGTAAAAAGGAGACTTAGAGAGGGGAATAAATTCCAATCGTCATTATGAGTAATGAGGGATCTTTTTCAATGGAATTTGTAATAGGGACTAATTTTTGTTGGGGAGAAGTGTCCAAATATTGGTGTACCCTAGGATCATCAAGACATTTCTCATCTATGTACAAGGATTTGGATGTGAATTATTATTATAAGAATAAGCATTTTGTAGTAGTGTCCTTTGGAGCCTTATAATACTTGCACTAACATGTGGGATGAGAGGGGTCTAGATTATTGGGATTAGCTTCCTGCATTATTTAATAGGAACTAGTATTTGGACTAGGGATAGCAATAAGGTTAGTATTATGGAAATGAATGAAGTGAGGGATCTTTTCTAATTTATTTTACACAATGAGGATATGGATAAAGACTTTGTATATGGGGATTCTCTAAAATAGTTATAATTCTTTATAAAAAAACTACAAGTAAACCAAAATTATATTTAAAATATGATCTACAAGTAAACCAAAACACCACATGGAACTTGGCATATGTATCAATATCTACATATTCATGAGGATTGTGAACTTTTACTAGTATAAATCCTACTTTTAAAAACA
>JASDQU010103389.1:39277-49815 GCA_032191745.1 Picea mariana | reverse complement strand
TAATTAGTTATTCTTGATTATGATTAATTTAAGTATAATTAACTCATTAATCAATATGGTAAATAAATAAAGGTGGATAATAAAATATATTATTAATTTAAGTTACGTTCCCGAAAATGGAAACATATTAATGAATGGATAAGATATTTAATAATGGGATAAGATATTAGGTAGGTGAGTAAATGAAGGGAAGGCGGTGAAGGAGGAATAAGGGGGGAAAAGGAGTTGGAGGAGGATTATTCTACGGGAGTTGGGAATGAATTTTGGAGCGAGGGATTGGCAGAGTGAAATTTGGAGTGGAATTGACACAGTGCACCGGGGGTTTGTTGGGGGTTTTGGGCACGGAGGGCTAGGATATTCGTTGATATCCTAGGGCTAGGAGCTAACTAGTCGGCAGGGAGGACGGTTTTGGGTAGTGTTCTAAAGAAGTAGGAAGGAAGCAAGCGGCGAGCAAATAGTAGCATCAGGTTCAAGTAAGAATTATGCATTGTTTTGAATTAATTTGTTATTAAAGTTTATTATATTGACGAAATTGCATACGAATGAGATAAATTAGTAAAATTTCTTGAATGTTACGGAAGTTACTGCTATTTCATTACTATGTTATGAAATTGGTTAGTTTATCAAAATAAATTGATGTAAAATGTAAATCCAGCCATTACATTACTGCCACTTACCTTTCAAACCTCCATTCCATACCATGAATAACAACACACATTGTCATGTTTGTCTTTTAAAGTTTGCTTGGTTGAAATATTAGTGTATGCTACATCAATGAATTGATGTTTAAGGTACTGATGGTTGTATTACTCTTCAAAGCATCAATGTTAGGCCAATGGACAACACTATGAAGGTGGAAGTGAATGAAGGATAATCATGCTTCATTATTACACAAGAGTACATTAAAGTCACATCAAGGTATGCCCATGAAAGTTTTGAGTTTGAATTTACATTCTCTTGCAGATTTATCAATGATTGTGTGCACCAATATTACTATATTTCCAGTTTTTCCACCTTCAAAGGAAATTTGGTCTATGGTGAAAAGGCTTCTAAGGTATTTGAAGCCAAAAAATCCTGGTTCAATGTTGGAAGCATGGATAATCTAATGTTGAATTCCAACATTTGGTTATGCAGAAATGTGTTTTTAGTCACAGTAGCAGTTTCTTTATATTGCATTATGGGGACTTATCCTAACACAAGTGAAATAAACAACTTTTAAATTAGATAACATTTGGAAAAATTTATTGAGGTCATTAGAGTATTAGTCTTCATCCAAATGGCCAAGAAGAACCTATCTCTAAAGGAAACCATAGGGCAGGATTACACTTTAGGAGATGAAATTGAGCACTGTATAGTATAGGTGATTCATAGGCTCCTCAGTAAGGATTTTTTGATGCTCCATATTTTTAATGGGATCAAGAGGCTACTAAATTACTGACAAAGTATGAAGGAATCATATAAATTACCAGATAATTGGAGGTGAAATACAAGAAATTTCTATGGAAAATGTGGTGAATACTAGAATGAGATGTAGGAAGAGAGCACAAAGACCTTTTGTTTTGATAGGATCTTTACACTTTAATGTTGATTGGCAGCTAGATAGGTCTAAACTATATATATGGATAGATGAACAATGATTGAAGGGATGCCATGATGTATAAATACAGGAGGCCAGTCTTCATTCTGGATAGTATTCTCAGAACTATAGAAGCAACACTTGTGCGCACTGCAGTTGGCCAGTTTGTGCACAAGTCTGGAGGTGAGTTGTTGTTGCAGCTGCTACAACTAGTAGATTTCAGTTTTGGCTTGGAATATCTCTTAGTTACGGTTTGGACTCTCTGGTCAACTCTTGTTACTCTTGATTGGTGCGCTATCCTTGAAGAAAGATGCGCCACCTTTGTTTGGCTATCTGGCCTAGGGTTTGCTTCCAGAATAATTCTCTGTCAAGGTTAAGGTACTCTAGGATGGCTTCCTATAGTTTAATGGATACATTTTCCTATTATTATATATGGTTTTATACTTTATTGAAAAATTCGCCAAGACTTTACAAGGTTTTACAATTAAGTGAAATATTCACCAATATTTTACAAGATTTTATAACTCAGTGAAAGATTCGCCAATATTTTACAAGATTATATAACTGAGTAAAAGATTCACTAAAAAATTATATATAAATATTCTATTATTGATAAAATAGCCTTCAATTTTTTCTATGTATCATGGGGATTCGCCCAATTATTATACATCTAAATTTAGGGGGGGTTCTTAAAATCACCCCTGACATAGATGCAGGAAATGCAATCATATAAGCTATTGGACCAATCCTCTCTTGGATTTGAAATGGTCAACAATATCGAGCTGCCAACTTCAAACAGTTTCCCAACTCCAGTGAACTTTTGTTGGCCTTAACCTTCAAGAATTCATGATCACCCACTTTAAACTCCCTGTTAGTTCTGTTCTTGTCAGCATAAATTTTTTTCCTATCTTGGGAAACCTTTAAATTTTGATTTATTTTCCAAATTTTCTCTTCCATTTCCCTGAGTAATTCTGGACCAATCACTACCCTATCAGCTGGATTGTCCCAACTTATAGGAGTGACTCACTTTCTTTCATAAAGTGCTTCAAATGGGATCATCTTTAGAGATTCTTGGTACCCATTTTTGTAAGAAAACTCTCCCAATTGTATATAGTCTTCCCACTTTGATGGTTTTTCCATCACATACATTCTTAACATATCTTCTATTACTTGGTTTACCCTCTCTGTCTTCCCATGAGACTCAAGATGATAGGTTGTACTGAAATTCAGATTAGTTCTGAACCCCTTGAATAATACTTTCCAAAATTTTGAAGTGAATTTTGGGTCTCTATTAGACACAATTGTCCTGGCAATACCATGCAATCAGGCCACTTCCCTCATGTAGATATCAACAACATTGGTTTTTTTGTGAGTAGTATTCAATGGAATAAAATGGGCAGCCTTGGTAAGATTATCCACCACTACCATGATATAATCATGATTCTTTCTTGTCCTTGGAAATTTGGTGATGAAATCCATTGTCACCACTTCCCACTTCCAATTAGGAATGGGTAATGGCTGCATCAACCCACCTAGTTTTCTATGATCATCCTTGACCCTTTGACACTCCATACATCTAGAAATGTACTCAACAATTTATTTCTTCATACCTAGAAAATAGTATTGGCTCCTGAATGTTGCCACTTTTTTTTGATATCCTGGGTGTCCAACATAAGGCACATTATGCATCTCCTTCAATATTATACTTTTCAATTCCAAAGAATTGGGTATAAAAATTATTTTCATGTACAGGATCATTCCATCATCACCCAATTTATAATCTTAAATTAGTTGCTGCAATTTTTTTACCATCTCCATGTACTGCAAATGTTCTTTTGCAGCTTCAAAAAATATACCTTTAAGATATTTTTGGTACATGATAATGGTTGTAGCATGTAACTGATTCACTCTCCTTCTAAGTGCATCAACCACTTTGTTCTCCCTTCCTTTGATGTGATTGATAGGCAAGTCATACTCACAGAGGAATTCCAACCATTTTCTTTTCCTAGCATTCAAGGTTGGTTGATCAAACAAATATTTCAGAACGTTATGGTCTGTCCTCATATCAAACCTATTTCCCATGAGGTAGTGCATCCACTTATTCAATGCATGTACTATGGCTTTCAACTCCAAATCATGAGTGGCATAGATCCTTTCATGCTCTTTCAACTTTCTGCATTCAAAACATTCTACCAAACCATTCTGGCTGAGGACTCCACCAAGTCCCTCTTTGCATGCATCTATGCAAACCATGAATTCCTCATTAGGATATCCAATTCTCAAAATCAGAGCACTAGTTAACAAGTGATTCAATTGTTGGAATCTCTTTTCACATTCTACTATCCATCAAAACTTCACCTTTTTCCTTTGCAAGGAAGTGATTGGGTGAGAAATCCTTGAAAACCCTGCAATCAATCTTCTATAGTAGCCAACTACACCCATGAAGGATTTGAATTATGTCACATTCTTGGGTGTTGTCCATCCTCTAATGGCCTCAATCTTTTCAGGATCCACTGTTATCCCTTCTTTGGATATGATATGCTCCAAATAATGAATTTGGTTTTGATAAAATAAGCATTTTCTCAATTTGGCATACAACTGGTGTTCTCTTAACACTTGCAACACCATCCTCAATTGATGCTCATGTTCTTCTTCTATTTGGGAATATGCAAGGATGTCATCCAAAAATACAATGGAAAACTTGGCTAAGTACTCTTAGAAAACACCATTCATCAAACACATGAAAACAACTGGTGCATTTGATAACCCAAATGGTACCACTGTAAACTCATAGTGACCATACCTTGTTTTGAAGGAAGTATTGATGATGTCTTCATCTTTAATCCTTACCTGATGGTATCCTGACCTGAGATCAATCTTTCAAAATATCCTTGCATCCATAAACTAATCAAAGAGATCATCAATACTTGTCAAAGGATACATGTTCTTCACAATTAGTTTATTTAAGTACTTATAATCAATACACAATCTCCAGGTACCATCGTTCATCTTCACAAATAACACTGGGGCACACCAAGGTGTCACACTTGGGTGTATGTACCCCTTCTTCAAAATTTATTCAATCTTTATTTAAAACTCCTTCATCTTTGGAGTACTCATTCTGTAGGGAGTCTTTGACATTGGAGTTTCTCCACAAATCAAATTTATAGAGAAATCTATATCTATGTTTGGTGGTAGTCCTGGTATCTCCTTGATCACATCTTCAAAATATTTCAGGACTTCATGATCCTCCATATTTGGCACCTTATCCTTAGATGCTTCCTCCATATGGGTTGCAAACAATTGACATCCCTTCCTATAACACTTATTTAGCTACATTGCTGATATTTCTTGGACAGTAACATCCCTAGGAATTCCTTGGACAAGTCTTGAGTTTCCTTCCTCATCTAGGCAAGTGAATTCCTTGTTATGACAATCTAAGATGGCATGGTGTTGTTCCAACCAATCCATACCAATTATACAATCATATGAACCAAAAGGCAATATGTTAAGATCTTCCTTGGTATTTATCCCATTCATGCCCAATGTACATGACATAATCAACTCAACAACCTTTCTCTTGGCTCATGTAGCCAAGTGCACCAACCAATATTTATCATGCTTGCATATTGGAAATTGAAATATTTCCACTACCTTATGATATATAAAGCTATAAGTATCCCCTGAATCAATTAAAATATTAAAGGCATGGTTATTGATCATACCTTCTACTTCAATCATGTGTGATTGGAACTCTACTTGCTTGCTGTCTAGGGATGCATAGATCCTTGGCACACTTATTCCCGTGTTATCTAGTGTTTCTACTTGTTGGAAATTGTGGATAGCTCTCACTTTGTCAACTTTGTGAGGACAATCCCTATACTTATGATCTCCTTTACAACCACAACATTGCATCGGTGGTTGCCTTAGCCTTTTCCCACCCACCTCATCGATATTGGGCTCTCTAAAAGATGGATGTCCTTGAGGATTATTTCTGAAGAATGGAGGCTTGTTCCCCTTCTTCCTCATATCTCTAATAAACTTCTTCTTGTCCTCCCAATCCTTCTGGAAGGTAGGATTTCCTTTTTTCTAATCATACAAAAACTTATCTCTTCTTATGGTTTCTTCCAAGGTTTTAGGATCATCATACTAAATCTTGTCACTAATGAAGGATGGTAGTCCAATAAGATATATATGTATATTAATTGTCTCATATTTTATGAAGGAGACATACTTTAACAGTTCCAAGAATATCCTATCATACTCATCAATGGTCATGCTTCCTAAGTTGAGTTCAAAGAACATTTTCATCTTTTTGTCATAATATCTCTTGGTCAAGTATTTCTTCTGAAAATGCGTCTTGAATTCCTTCTAAGTCACATTTTTCTCCCTGATGTGCTGCACTTGCACAAGATCATCCCACCACATGGATTATTTTCCTTTCAGATGATAGATGGAAATTATTCCCTCTGCATGAGAAGAATATTTATGTAATTGGAAATACTTTCTCATGCCTAGCTACCATGTCTCAACATATTCATCCTTCTTGTGATCTCCATTAATTAAAGTATGAGATTTGATCTTATTCATTTATCCTTTAAAATCATCCACCCCAAACCTCGTATGCTTCCTAGTAGGGGATGGACCTAAGATTCTATGTTCCCTCCTATTGGAATGCCTTTGAGAGTGGTGGTAGTGCCTGCTAAAACTCCTTGATCTTATTTTCTCATCAAGGGACTTGTGGTTTCCTGACTTGATGGAGCCACTCTCCTTGTCTAACTTCTTCTCAATTATTTTCGGCTTTTCATTAACTTTGTGTTGAAGTCTTCCTTATTCTCTTTGGCATTTATAAGCCTTTCATTATCAACTTTTCGGCTCTGGACATATGCCTGGAATTTTATGATGGTTTCCACCAGATTGATGTCTTCATCCTTTCCTTATCCATGTCCATTGGAATTTGTTTCTTCAATTCCCATATGGACATTCATTTCTCTAACCTCATCTTCCATATTGTAAGACTCTTGTGCATCCTCTATCTCTCTGCACTCTAGGAATATTCTGTTCTGTTTTGGCAGTATAAAACTCTACAAAAGTGTGCAGCCAACATAACTCTTGCTAGGATAACTATCTGAAATATAGTTCTTATTTATAAATGATCATAATTTATTCTGTTGATTTTATGAGAAATTTTACTCTCCATAAACAATTTATGGGTGAACAATTGTCCTCTACTGTTGCATACCTTTCCAACTACTACTCCCTTGATCAATTATGATTTTTGAGCAGGAATTTATGACTATTTGAGAAATGGTGCTTCCTAGAAGGTGATCTATGTTCAATTGTTCTTAATTGTCAGAGCCGAATTGGCTCTTTGATCCGTTCTATATCCTTTCTTCAACTTTACAGCCTTTTCCTTACATATTTTGATGCATTTTTGTTCAATAAGGTACCTCACGGGCTCCTTGTCTAATCCTTTTCTTGTTCTTAAAATAAAATTTCAAGAACTTTTCCCTTTTATTTGGTCCCCAAATTCATGTGACCACAGGCTGTGACCAAGTGCTAAGATGATAGGTTCTTATCCAGAACTTCAACGCTTCAAAACTTCTAGCTTCGAATAATTTCACACCTTCTTCTCTCATTTGTTCCGAACGCCAAACTCCCGAACCTTTTTAACTTTCCGGGGCCCACATAATAATGTTCTCATCATATAAACATGGCCCTTATGTGTCATGCTGCTAAATGGTCCAATCAAGGTTGACAAAAATACAAATATGACTGATACATGGCATGCATCATGTGTGTCCATGTCATCTCGATTGAAGTTGGTAGGCCACGTCACTTCAAGACTTCGGGCTTAGGGAGATTTCACTTTAGCTCACTCCATTTCTCCCAAATGTTGAACTCCAAAACTACTTAACCTTTGGGGCCTATGAAGTACATTTGTCACCAATCAAAGTGGTGACATGTGGCCCCTCTATCGAGTGACACGTGTCAGGTTCCAATCGGTCCTAAGGGCTTGTCAAAAGTATGGAAATGAATGGCATGTGGAAGACCTAGGTAGGTCCACATCACCCTAGGTGACATCATGTTGCCATGTCATACCTAACACTTTGAGACTTCAGGGATTTCCTGCCTTCTACATTTTATCCAAGCTACCAAATTACCGAATAAGATAATATGTCGGAACACGTCTCCTTTAATGAACGAACTGGATTAATTCCATACTTCAGGACTTCATGAGATTTCTCTCTAGAAAACTTCATTTCTCCTGAATGTAAACTTCCTAAACCACTTAATCTTTATGAGGTCCACATAGTACACCCGTCTTCATATAATATGGTGACATGTGGCCCCACAACAAGGTAATATAGATATCATTCTGACTAACACCTGGTAGGACTAGAGAACTCCACATTACCTTGGGTTTCGTTATCATGCCACATCACTTTGAAACTTCGGGCCTTAAGAGATTTCACCTTAGCTCACTTTGTTTCTCCTGGATGTCAAACTCTTGAACTAGTTGATCTACTTGGGGTAGAATCCACAACCCTCCCTCTCTTGGATGATATATGGATAAGTACTTTGAAACTTCAAGCTTCGACCCTTTTTTCTTTACAATACATAATTTTCATTGAAGTCACGAAGTCCGAAGGACTTGGAGGTTATTTTTCATGAACCTTCTCTAGATTTGAGGGCTAGGAAAGTTCCACCTTTCCCCGTTCATATCCTGTGGTAAAAATTCCTTCTTTTGGTTATCAACCATGATTACTAGGGTTTTCTTCCCTACTAAATTTATTGGACTTATATAACTCCTAAGCTTTGGAACTTAGCCAATGTGTTCCCTCAGTGCCCTCTTCGCATCTTGAATGCTCTAAGAATGATTTTTGTCCATTTCAATAATAGTTTACTTTGAATCCTTTTCTTCAATAACCACTTACCTGACTCATCTAGGACCAGTGTTGAAACCATGGGCTCTAATACCAGATTGTAACGTTCCCCAGCCACCCTCACTGAGGAAAGCACCACTATTCCAAAACTAACCTGGTTTGAAACCATAATTTAATTATATCCTTAGAGGGTTGTTGGACTATGCCTCAATTAAACTTTTCATAAGACATAATACATATAAATATAATAGATGATTTACATGTTTCTATCACACAACATAATGTAGAAATAACAGGTAACAACATACATGCAGTATTCATAGGCAAATCCGATAAACATAACAACATATATAAATACACAACATGTAAACAAACATGAAAATGGTACTTATTTGTTAATTGTAGTGCATCGACTATGTGTAGACCTTCTACGAACCTCCCATCCTTAGACCGCATTGCTCATCACTCTTAGCAATGGGTCACCCTTGAACTGGGACTAAACTCCACCGGGCAAGGGATTCCTAGGCTAGGAAATGACAATAGGTAGTTGCACCAATATATAGGAAGGATTTCCTGTAAGGAGCCACTTATTCCCACTGCTCACAGACTCTCATTGTCCCACTACTACATATGGGTGGATTATTCCACACAAATTTTCCACGCTTCCACTAGTTTCATATTTTTTTTTAAACAGGGCGGGATTTTTGTCTCTATCGCCACGAAAGTTCATCGCAATATCGACGAAAATCTTAATTTAACCTATTTTATATTTTCATCACTATAGCAACAAACTTTCGTGGCAATAGCGACGAATTTTTTTCTATCTCATTGGTCAGTGTTAATGGCTAGTTGACTATTTTATCTATATATATGTGACTTTAAGAGACTTTGTGACACAATTGCTATAGTTGCGACACTATTCTTTGCTTTTGTTTGAGCTGTTTATTTTTTCTGTCACCCACCGGTTGAACAAATCCAATTCTCGATCTACATAGCTCAGATTTTGAACTTGCAAGGTTAGTATGTTATTTTTTATTGATGTACTCATTTAACTTGTAATTTTTTTTCAAATGTCCAAATTGCATTTAGCTTATTTTTTCCTTGATAATATATTTATATAATATGTGTAGTTATACCATATTTCATGTCTTTGGTTTTTGGATATAGTTAGTATATTCTATGGAAAAGGGTATGTGGATTCCATAATATTCTAGGTTTATGGAATCCACATACCCTTTTCCCTTCAATTGTAGCTATAATCTCTCTCTCTCTTTTCATTGATAAAGATATGGAATTGCTCTTGAAACTCAACCCTAATCGGTGAAATGACAGTAATTGATTGCTATATTCCCTTCTTTAGTAGGGACTGATAAGATACATAAACACTAACCCTAAACTTATGTTAGGTGTATATGTCGTTATTATATAAAGAAAAAATTTGTACACATATGACCTTATTATAAAGATGCTATCTATGTCGTCATGATGATGATCCTCTACACATATGATCACCTTATTATAAAGATGTTGACCTTATTATAAAGATGTAGGTCGCTATAAATAAACATATAATAATCGAAAGGAGTAGCCAAAATATAAAAAATTGAGAACTTAATGTTTGGTATGGTGTAGGTAAGACAATTACTTTTTAGGACAAGGATTTGTTACAATGAACGAAAATGACAGGAATCTTGCTCGGTTAAGAGCGGCATTAGAGGTGAGGGGCAATGGAAAATGTTATTGCCCTTGCTATGATTGTAAAGGCTTGAAAAATAGAAGACTTTTAATAACAACAGCCCAAAAACATTGTAGGGAGAAGGGGCATGCCGAAGGGGGTTATGAATATTGTCCCTTGGTAAGAGGATTCAATATTTAATGTATTCTCAGTAATAATCAGTATGTCATGAATTTTAGTAATATTTTTTATCGGGATTTTTATATTTTCTATACACACTAACTTTTCTATGTTTTTTTTAAATATATAGATGATGCCCCCAAAGTGTCAACCTCTAGAGAGTTATTTGTCAAGTACTAGCAGAAATACTACTTTAAATGGACATGAACTTCGAGATCAA
>JASDQU010103389.1:0-20609 GCA_032191745.1 Picea mariana | reverse complement strand
GAATTGAGCCAATGCAATCTAGCTTGAATTTGTGTGCCCCAAGATTTGCAAGTTTATTTTACCTTCAAAAAAATCTCATCTTAAGAACTATGTCCTAGCTATATTCATTAAAAGGGATAATCTCTAGAAACTAAGATAGTGATTTCAATTCTTCCTTAACAACCTTTTTCTTCATTCTTCTAACAATGAGAAGTTTTCCACAATAGCCCCACAAAAAAGTAGTGACCCAACTAATATCATCCTCTCATCAAACTTCCCATATGTTGAGGCCTCTAGGCCGTGAAATTAGGTTCCAAATGGATTTGAAGACTCCAACACACATTTCCTACTTAACATGAGATACATAAAGAATTAAACTTATCTTTACAACTTTGAATTTTGCATATCCCAAGAGATGGAAAAATGATATGTTGATGATATAACATAGTAAGCAATCCTTGAACTTGCATGGATCTTCTCCTATTATAATCAGAGAAGAAAAATGCATGTTTAGTAAGAACATATTGGTATAGTCACTTCAACACTTTGTTACCTCTTTTATGAAAATTGGACCAAGTAAATCACAACCCAAGAGAGTCTTGACAAAAAAAAATGTTGGGGTCGTACAACACGAGGCTAGCCTTTAGGCCATTCCAAGCCATGTTCTCCCTCAAGGGTGTCTGAACAAGTAGCAATCCCTCTTTACATTCTTAAATCTCTACATTGTTAAAATATTCACAAAACCATATGGTTTTGGGAGCTCATTGGTCAACCAATCCTACATGCCCACTCTTTCATTTGAATCATTTGAGGCATATATGTTGACTATTCCTAGGTCTTGTTAATTTAGAGGAAATGACGTCCAAACCAAGCAACATGTTAGATCAATACCATGTCCAATGGTTAGGTAAAAATACAAGGAGATCAAGGTGGTTTCCTCTCTACCTTCAACATGGTTAGGTAAAAATACAACAATCAACCATATTATCCAAAGAGTGACTTACAAAATTAAACCAACTACTTTAACTTCTTGCAAACATAAAACATCTAACTTGGAAAAATTTCATGTGTTCTCCAAACCATGGATTTGTGACAAGGACTATAAGGTTCGGAAGATTCCATGATACTATATTCATTACAAAATTTCAACATGAAAATTCATAGCCTCATCATCTCTCAAGATCTCAAGGAAACAAAAAGCATTTGGAGAGGTACGGAACACTCATTTAAGGTTCTATCAGTTTGTTTCTAAGAGTCTTTAACATAATTATCCCACTAAGAGTTAATTCATGGGAGCAAAGGTTAGGCCATATGGCCCCCACATTTTAGATAGAAGGTGGGTTGGGAAGCCCCCAAGAGAAATTTTCCCACAATCGATCTAACAATATTCTTAGAAGTTGGGACAGGGATAGGTGCCATGGTTAGTTAATATTTTTGGATTTGAGGATCTTTTCCCTTCTTTACAACCTTCATTATTTGTGAAGGGAAAGGCCACAAAGCCTTGCATTTGAACATTGTTTGCAACTTGGGTTTCAACATTTTCCACATTGGTCGACGACAATCCTTAATTCTATGGTCAATGATTTGTCATTGAAACATATGTTCAAGAGATTAATGTACTAGACCAGTTGGTGAATCCCCCCCCCCCATTCATCGCCACCTAGATGTACATAAATTCATTAAGGTATTTAAACATTTTGACTCTTAAGGAAACCTCTTTTCTAAGGCCATAAGTTGAAGAGCCTCATAAGCTCATGTCATATGAAATTACCAATTGATGTAATGATACATTTTAAGAAATCCCCAAAATTATGGTCAAGCTTTAAAACACTACCCCATGAATTACCTTGGTTCANTAACTCTGCTACAATTCATTATAACTATGTTGTAACTCTGCTACAACAATACGTTGTAACTGTACTTTCTCCTTTGAATTTTGTGTTGTTACTCCACTTGCTATTACTCACTATTACTCTACTGCAACACACTATAACTCTGCTGCAACTTGCTATAACTCTGCTGCAACACTTTCTGTAACTCTGCTGCAACTCACTATAACTATGATGTAACTCTGCTGCAACACTATGTTGTAACTGTACTTTCTCCTTCAAATTTTGTGTTGTTACTCCACTTTTTTTTACTCACTATTACTCTGTTGCAACTCGCTATAACTCTGCTGCAACACATTATGTAACTATGCTGCAACTCACTATAACTATGTTGTAACTCTACTACAACACTATGTTATAACTGTACTTTCGCCTTCGAATTTTGTGTTGTTACTCTACTTGTTGTTACTCATTATTACTCTGCTGCAACTCGCTATAACTCTATTGCAACACTTTCTGTAACTCTGCTACAACTCACTATAACTAGGCTATAACTCTGTTGAAATACTATGCTGTAACTGTACTTTCTCCCTCAAATTTTGTGTTGTTACTCCAAGGAGGTTACAATAAACAAGTTCAATAAATGGTATTAAGATATCATCCATAAATCTTATAAGTGTTTTCATAGTATTGCGTAATATAATTTGCATAATGACTCACTCATGCGATCCATGTTTTTTTTTTAAAGTAATATTCCAAATTATTCTTTGTGAATATTGTCATATTGGTATCCTTACTTCTAATCCAACTTCATGATAACACATGATTACAATATTTGGTTGATTAGTGCCTTGATTATTTGTAGGGGATATATATATTACAATACATTACAATATTACAATATTACAATGTAATAGTAATTCTATATTACAATATTACAATGTAATAGTAATGCCATATTACAATGTAATACGCCACATTTCTTCGTTTTTATTGCAATGATAGTTCGTCGTAATTGTGATGATGCATAGGGTTAACCTATATGGAAGGTGGTGACACATGGAGAGCTAATTTCGTCGATGTTTCCACGCACACTTGGATCATAGATATATCGACGAAATTATTCTGACGAAAAAAAATATCAACTTTTATGAAAATTGCGACGGATAAGTGTGGCAATATCAACAAAAAACTATCGCAAATTTTCTCATATGTACTAGTGTCCACATGCTTGTCCCACCCCAGGAGTATAAAAATTCATTGTCACACAGTCCATCAACTGCTCCACCTCCCTTCCATGGATTCAACAACAGGCCAGACAAGAATTCTTAGAGATATGTAGCGTCCACTGGACTCTCTCTAGTAGAACTCACTTCCTCAACAAACTCTCTCACCTGGAGAGAGTTTATCATAGGCCTAATAACCTGGTTCTTCAACCACGGGCACCCACCTCCTCAAACCAAAACATCAAAATCGGGTAAGACAAGGAACGGCTAAACAATTACATAGTTTCACAATGGAAGAGGTTTAAGAATGGAGAAAATGGATTTGGTTGCATTCCTATTCAATGCATTCGTGAATTGGACAAGGTTTTCATGGTTCGTGAGTGCACTAGTGAGGAAGAATGGAAAAAAAATGGTCCCTATCCTTATTCGTGAGAGAGCCATAATGGTGAGAACAAAACAAAGTCAACCCCCAGTGTAAAGGTTCAAAAAAGATATCAGTTTGGGCTCGTTGCAAAGGTTCAGGATGGTCGAGGTTTCAACAATGGTGTTCGAGCTTTTACTGCTTTCCTTCTTGTTGTGTGCGTGAGTGGAAGGAATGGAAAAAGGATCCCTCGAAATAGTCAAAATCCCCACATATATTTTCATGTGCCTGATATGACACATGGTGCTCATGAAGCGTGTTCCTCTCCATTTGGAAGTTTTTCCCCTTCCCCAAAGGAAATTAGGATAAATCATATCCTCCTCACAACATTTAGAAAAACAATATATATTATTATCTGACATTTAAGATCTTAATCTTAGCCTCTTTTTCTATCCTCTCAACCCCCTCCCTTACCTAGCCCAGTGGATCCTAGTCCCCCATATGCTTTCATCCTGGTTGGTCTACACACAGTGATGATTTTAATATTAATGATTTGAATATTTACATATACAAAGCATGCTCATGTCCTTAGCATCCTAGGCTCTCTGGCCCAACTATCACATAAGCCTCCTAGATTATCATTACTTGGCTCACCAGCCTATGAAATATGTTTACAATTCATGATTAAAAATTAGGGGCTCGGACTTGGGGTATTAAAATGTGGGACCTTAGCATCTGACCTATGGGATTCAAGCCCATGAAATCCTAAGATAGGCTTATTCTTCCAAAACTGTCCACCACCTAGTGTTATAGGTAATCCTCCTGTAAACAAGTGAATTCCCTCATGTTATCTAGACCCCTAAACCAAGACAGAAAGGGTGCTATCATTGGTCACTGACATTATTTTAGATCTAATCAAACCAATACACGAAAAGGAAGAAGAGGGATATGTACCTTGTTAACGACGATTGTCCTTGCAAGATCCAAGCTAAGCACCAATCCTGAGCTCCTCGATAGGTCATGTAAAATAAACAAAGATAAAAATAACTTCCTATTCTATTGAGATTATCTCAAATATATATCTATCTATTGAAGACAAATTCATGTGGAACAAACATAAATTTTAAAGAAACAAGTCAAGCATTGATTATTAATGAGAACAAGTAAAAGGTGCTTACAATCCTTTGATGGAGGTGCAATAGCCTCTTCTAGTTCTCCTTGTCCAACCCCTTTTCTCAAGTAATCTACATTGATTATTCTCTGATTACATCTCACTTATGGGATCATAAGTTTGGTGTAATTCTCAATCTCCATATATCCTTCTACCATGAGCAGGCCTCCTTATATAGTTTTGGAGAGGCCTAACCACTTGAGAGATATTTGGGATAAGTTGAGGATTCCTCTCCTTCAGTTGTGGATCTTCCCTAAGATCATGCCTTGACCCAAGATTTGAACCCAACTACCTTCATATATTAAGGGGATTGTCCCCTGATTTCCTCCAACAAACTAGATTTCGCCCAAAAAAGGGCAGGACTCCCTCAAAAGGGGTACAAAGCACTGGAACGCTCCCCTAAAAGGGAGTACATAGCATCAACGCTCCCTGTCAGTAGGTAGGGGAGTGCTCCCTCCAAAAATTGATATTTTAGTGGCTTTTTCAGTGGCACAAGGTTTGTACTCCTCTATCAATTGATTTTCCTTCTTCAAAACTAGTCTTTGAGGTGTCCTAATGTCCTTACAATGTCGTTAGAGAGACAACATAGGCAGTATAATGTTTGCGACACTTGCGACCAATACACGACACTTGCAATATTTATAATGAAGAGACTAGCCATCATTGCAATGAGTAATTTTGATGTGTAAAAGATTGCCCCCCAAAGTGCGAAGTCAGAAGACGATGATTAATGAAGTACTTTGTAGACTTTTTCAAGCAAGGGTATGGATGTAGAGAGACTGGAAAAATATGCACACAACCATCAAAAAAATACTATGACATGTTTCAAACCCAAGGCAAGCATACCTATGCTTGGATGATAAAGACCTTTTAGGTATGGCCGTCATAAAATACATTATAGATTCATAACTATATTGATAAAAGGTATAGCCACCAAAGATACAATGTGTATCTATACACTTATGACCTGAACTGATCGTAGCCACATAGAATACACAGTGGATCTATGAAATGACAAGGCATAGCCACAACCAATACAAAGTTGATCTATGTAACAGTGTATGCATCATAGTTCAAGAGAAACTCCATTGCAACCAAGGAAAAGTATGTATAAGAGTGATGACTCAACCCAGGGTCTTCTTGTCAATCCCAATGTAGTATGAATCTAACCATGTGAATAGATGTCCTGATGTCGAACATGGCAGTAACCATTTGATTGCTGGTCAATGAGTTAAACCGTTAACAAGTGTGAGGGAGATCACCATTGATGTCAATGATTCCCAAGGTACTCTACTACATTCCAATGAATTTGAATGGATGAGATGAAATCGAACATCCGTGGAATCATCTAATCAGGGGTCAATGATGTAAAACCATTGTTGAGCATGAGGAGGCCTACCATTGAGGCATGCAGGTCCCAAGGTACTAACTTGTTTCTAAGTCTAGTTCCTAGATAATGTGTTGAAGTTGACAGGAATAGACTCATCGAAGGAGGGACTTGATGTATTCCCCCATCAATGACATGAAACTGACACAAATATGTAATTGGTAGATCAAATTAACATGGAATGACATGGTTATTGAAACAGGATATTTGTGATGAATGATTCACGAAGAAGATACTTCCCTTGAACACTAAGGCATAACAGCAGAGACTTTGACATGGACCAACACTTGATAATGTAATGGATACCATGACTTACATCGAGTTACCCAAAGGAGTAAGAAAACTCAAAGGATTGGTTCAATGCAGAGGTTCATGGGATTAAAATGTGTGCAAAGATAAAATGTTGTTCAAGGGTGACTGTAAGGATACTAGTGAAGTTCTCATAAACTGCTTGGCTTGCTTCTTTCAATTTTTCCCCCATTCAGATAGATGAGTACCTCTTTTTGGTTTAACAAGCTCAAGGAGGGTAAAACATGCTCAATATAACTCACCTTCAGTAAGTTCCTCTTCCTTTGTTTAACGAACTGGAAGAAGTAAGGGTTTGGTCCCATATGGGCCCTTCAATGTATGATCTTTTAACGAGTCCATAAAAGGTAAACTCAGTTGTTTTTCATATTTAGAGAGTCTAAAAATGAGTTAAAGATGACTCCAATGTGGTCCTTTTTCGTAATATTAGTCTCACGAGGCCAAAAACAAGATAAATTATCACTCGAAAGATGCCCTTTCAAAACTTTTAATGAGTGGGAAAGGAAGCAATATCACTCGGCAATATTTTCATGTTTAGAGAGTCTTAAAAGAGATTAAAGATGAATCTAAGGGGTTCCTTTTTTTTGTATCAATTCGGGTCCAAAAAAGAGATAAAATTTTACCTGGTGCATTCTTATGTGTTTAAGCTTAAGAACAAATGAAGACTATACTCATCCACGGGTGCAAGAAGTTCCCTCTGCCCGGACAAAGCTATAGGAACCCCTCTCTTTGAAAGACCGGTTATGAAATATACATCCTCCAACTTAATGGTCAGAATTTGTGTCCCTATTTGGAATCCTTGCTCTACGACATTCCACAACCCGATCATGTATTTGAGAAGAAGAATCTCCTTCTTCATTTTTTGCATTTTGAAATATTTGAGGAGGCCACAATTCCTCAATGCATCTCTCGATCGGGGACTTTGCAAAGTGGCCACATCATCGAGCTTGTGTTCTCTTTCTTTCCACTCAAGCATGTTGCCGAAGTCACCTGCACTTAGCAACAAAATTCATTAAATCGTGATTTTGGCGAATTTTTTGGCAATTTTCAAACTTTGAAAAATGATTGTTTGTTTTTTCAAAAGAACAATGCCCTCTTCACATGAACATCAGGGCATCAATCCACCCTTATATTATCCATTAATTGGAGACTCCCTAGTGGAGTCTCCAATTTCTATTACAGGTGAATGCTCTTGCAGACAAGTGGATTCCCTCTTGATATATAGACCCCTAAACCAAGACAAAAAGGGTGATATCATTGGTCACTAACATTCTTTTAGATCTAATCAAACCAATACACGAAAAGGAAGAAGAGGGATATGTACCTTGTTAACGACTTTTTTCCTCACAAGATCCAAGCTGAGCTCCAATCCTAAGCTCCTCGTTAGGTCCTCTAAAACAAGCAAAAATACAAATAACTTCCTATTCTATTCATTTTATCTCAAATATAGATCTATCTACTGAAGACAAATTCATGTGGAACAAACATAAATTTGAAATAAATAGGCCAAGCATTGATTATTAATGAGAACAAGTAAAAGGTGCTTACAATACTTGGATGGAGGTGCAACAGCCTCTTCCAATTCTCCTTGTCCAACCCCTTTTCTCAAGTAATGTACACTGATTATGATTTGATAACATCTCACTTATGGGATCATAAGTTTGGTGTAATTCTCAATCTCCATATATCCTTCTACCATGAGAAGGCCTCATTATACAGGCCTGGAGAGGCCTAACCACTTGAGAGATCTTTGGGATAAGTTGAGGATTCCTCTCCTTCAATTGTCGATCTTCCCTAAGATCATGCCTTGACCAAAGATTCGAACCCAACTACCTTCAAATATTGAGGGGATTTTCCTCTGATTTCCTCCAACAAACCAGATTTCGCCCAAAAAAGGGGCACAGAGCACTGGAACGCTCCCCTAAAAGGGAGTACAGAGAGCCAACGCTCACTGTTAGTAGGTAGGGGAACGCTCCCTCCCAAAATTGATATTTTAGTGGCTTTTTCAATGGCACAAGGTTTGTACTCCTCTGTCAATTGATTTTCCTTCTTCAAAAATAGTATTTGAGGTGTATTTATGTCCTTATGATGTCGTTAGAGAGACAACAAAGGTAGTATTATGTTTTCGACACTTGCAACCAATATGCGACACTTGCAATATTTATAATGACAACACTAGCCATCATTGAAATGAGTAATTTTGATGTGTAACACCTAGGTCCTGCAAAGACACATGGATACACCCTCCAAGGATGTCAATTCAAATGAATCATAATGAGTAAATAAAATCAATAAAATAACCATCTAAGTAACTACATACAAACCACCTCATCAAAATAAACCAATGCTCAAAGACCCTATGCAATTTTCCAGGTTTAGGTATGGGAGGGTTGACAAAACATATTGGGTGAATCGTACCTCAAGTTTAGGGGTGTTTTCGGAGGGGGCCTACTACTAATTCATGTAGATGATGTGTCATGGATGAGGGGGAGAATTTTGGGCATGGGGTTCATGATATACAAGGGGGCATAGTGTCTCATTTATGGGTTCCTTTGTAGAGGCTGTTGTGCACCTTCGTTTTCAATGCAACCTTTTTCCAAGCCCATTTATTTACTTTTATTCTTTTAGGATGTTTCAAGGTTGAATCCAACGTGGGGATTCTTCCTAAGCATGAAACAATATTCTCAACTTGAATCTACCCTGGTCACATCATGCTTCTTTAAGTTCAAAACATGTGTGGGGATTCTACCTAAGAAATAAAAACAATGCCCACACATGCTCCATCCTGGTTGGCATTTTGTTATTAATTATTATTTTACACGTCGCATTAGTTTATTATGAGAGACATTTCATTGTCCTCGGGATCCCTAGGTGAGAATCTATAAGGTTAATTATTGGATTTTATATTTTTGTAGCTACAAGCCTCTCGGCCTTCAGCGCCTTCTTCCCATGAAATGAGGGACACGGCCTTCTTCGGTAAGTACACCCTGAAATCCAAAAAGATAAGGAAATGAGAGGATGAAGTGTTGAAAGTGACCAGGGATGATTTTAAGGATGGAAATTTATTTTTAAATGTAGAAACCTTGGTGAATCTTATTAATTCTTCATATGCCAACTATAAATGATTGGCTATATTTTTGTAAAAATATTCAAATTTCTAAGGATTTCATATCAATTTTATAAAATTTTGGCGACTTTTAAGGTAAAATAATTTTATCCTATAGAATTTGGGTGAATCATTTTTAAAATAGTGAATCTCGTTTTTGGAAAAACCATGGAAAATTAGCCCACCAGCGAAATTTAGCCCCTAAAATCATCCCTGAAAGTGAAAAGTATTGTTAGGAATGGCACGATGAATCGTCAAGATGACCTCCTAGTAGAAAAACTATCCCTAAGGGTGACCCACTTACTAGGGTGCAATGTCAACCTCCAAAGTGAAATAGGGAAAAGAGCATAATTTCCATGAAAACTTTACATCAACAAAAGCAATAATAGATGCAACAAACTCAAGTGTTGCAAATATTGAAATGACACTCACCATAATACATGAATTGTACCTCATGGAGTAATACCCAATGTCTTACGGAGGCCAAATCATATGGTGGATACTTTCATGATGAACCTGGATCTGTGGTGGAGAGGTGGGTCTCTATCTCTGCAAGTAGACACTATTGGTAAAGTTGTATCTTAGTAGTCCATGTCTCCAACCTGAGGGCCTCGAGACCTCATATCCTTATTTATCCCTAGAATTTTTGGATAAAACTCATGATAGGTTTTAGGAACCCATCTCCATGGACTACATGTCAAGTCTCCCCTCAAACAAGCATGGAAATGACTGTGTATTCGTGGTTGTTGATTGATTCTATAAGATGACCATTATGACAACTAGAAAGAAGAGTACAATCACAATTGAGGCCACTGCCAAGATCTTCTTTGAGTGAGTGTGGGTACACTAAGGACTTCCATGAATCATCATATCAGATCGGGAGAACAAGTTATTAAGTACATTTTGGTCAAGCCTCTAGTCACTGCTAGACACCAAGTTCACTAAATCCAATGACTTCCACCCCAAACTGATGGAAAGATAAATTTCATCAATACAATTATTGTGCATATATTGCACATGTACAACTCCAATCATCTACGCACATGGGAAGAGAGACTCCCTTATGTTCAACACAACTACAATAAATCCCTCCATAGCTTGACTGGCCACAACCCTTTTGAGGTGGGACTGAGATTTCAATTAAGACTAACTTGGATCTTGGTTGGGTCGACATGCACACCATGTTCATCCTTGATGTATCCTATATATTGAATTCTCAGCATGCCAAATGATCATTCTTCCATATTGGAATATAACTTGTGTTTCTGCAGGGTGCTTAGGATTTGTTGAATGTGTTGCAAATTCTCTTCCTTAGTTCTATTGAAGATGAGGATGTCATCCAAATATAATACCACAAAAGAGTTTTTGAATGGTTGCAATATATTATCAATCATCCTCATGAATGTTTTTAGAGCATTATTCAATCCAAAAGGCATGAAAAACCCCTCCAAAAGGCCTTCTTTGAACTTGAATGGGGTCTTCCATACATAAATTTCTTCAATTAGGACTTTGTGGTAGCTTGAAATCAAATCAATATTACTAAAGAAGTTGGCAACCCTAAGCTAATTAAGAGGATCACCAATTTGAGGGATCAGGTATCCATTCTTCATAGTGATTTTTCTCATGGTTATATATATTTAATATAGAGTCACCAGGTCCTGTCATCCTTCTTTTGCACGAATATAATTGGGCTCCCACAAGGTGAGGAGTTTGGTCAAATGAGGCATTTTTGCATGAGCTCATGAATTTGAAATTTTATTTCCTCATTCTCCAAAAGAGAACATTTGTATATTGGGACATTCTAGGTAAAGGAACACCAGGTATCAAGTCAATTGAATGTTTGACTTAGCAATGCAAAGGAACCCCTACAGCTGAAGAATATATATATATAGATAGATAGATAGATAGATAGATAGATAGATATCCCTCTAAAATATTCTTTGCCTACTTCTATTGTGTAGAGAGGTCTATGCTGAGGTAGTGGTGGTTGGAGTAACCTTTTGTACACCTTCCAACCAATCTATGAAGAGGAAAATTTGTATGGTCTAACTTATTACCTTTTTCCATTGGTTTTCTAATATCAAGGAAACTATATTAGTTGGAACTACCTTTGGTATCCTATATAGTTGGCCTCTTAAAGTAACAATTACAGTACAAGGCCTGAACTCATAAACAACATGATGTTTCCACATAAAAAGTTGTTCCAAAAGAACATCAAAAACTTAAATAGGGGAAATGTACACCAATACATAATCTTTGAAGGGCTTGATGTCATAGGACATGCGGCATTCTTGAATGACATAGATCTCTCATGCTTGGCTCAATCAACTGATGGTGTATGGTTGGGGGTGTGGTGTTATTGGAAAATTCAATCTCTTGATTACCTCGAACGATACCTGGTTCTTCTATCTATCATTGTCAATAATAAAATGTAGTGTATTCCCACATATATGAATGTAAGAGGTTCTCCCCCTCCTCATGCTTCTCTATCTATTTTCATTGGATCTTTGTGGTTGCGATGGTAGCAATGGGTTTTGTGTTAATGATTTTTTTTCCCTTATCCTGCTCCAAATTAGAGTGTGAGTCAGGGTTGGATTATTTTTCTTTAATTTTGGGAAACAATGATTATTTTGAGTGACATTCATCAGTGTTGTGTGAGGGGATTTTGTGGAAATCACACCACTTTCCACTTTCCTTCTTCGAATTCCCATTACCCTTCTTTTTATGTGGCTTGGTTGGTTGTATTGAGGTTGTATATCCTTTCTCGATCGTTTGTTCTGTGATTTAGGGCCACCTTTACCATGCCATTTTTGTGGGGATGCATAGACCCAAACTCCCTCATATTCCTCTTCCTAGATTTATGTTTTATTTTGACAACATATTGATAAGAAACTCCCAGTGAGGAGATGTTCAATAAATCCATCTATGTTTGGATGTACTTGTGTAAACTACTGCGATAATTCAAAACCAAGTGCCACTTGTATTATTTGATACCCAAATTTGAGTGGAAGGAATGAAATATATTGGTGTACTCTGACACCATCTGGTCTCTCTCCTAATGTAGATTTGTCCATCTCATGTACTTGTCATCATAGTTTCCAACAAGGTAGAATTACTCCTTGAGGACATCAAAAAAATCCACCCAAATGACTTCTAAATTAAATTTTGTAGACTCATCTCCATCATGTCTCTACATGTAACTTTCCCACCAATCTTTGACATGGGGAAGGGCCTTAAGGAGTGGAAAGGTGATCTTTTTGATGTATGAAATTTTTTGAACAGATTGATAACCCTCTAACACATTTAATGATTTCTCCAAAGCATTTGCATCTATCTTTCATTCAAATAAAGGAATATCAAAGTTATCTTGAACCTTTAAGGGTGTTACACCCCAAAAATGGTTGTGTGTTGAAGTTGTCTTAGCCATTGCCAGTAGTTGTTGAAGGATCTAGGAAAAAATGTACATCATATCGTTCCTTTGTTGTGTAATGGATTCCTATAGAAACAACTTGATAGGATCTCTTGATCTGTCATCTCTCGAGACCCAAATCTATATACCCTGACCCCATTAAGGACATGCACCAAGAAACAACAAAGATAAAGTTGCTTTGATACCATTGGTCTAGATTATATAGAGAATGAACTGAAATATGAGAATATGAATGGAAACAAACAAAACAATATTATAGAGAGCATGGTAATACAATGTGAACCAAATTCTATGAATAAATAATAAGAAAAGACTATGAAATGCAATGAAATACAAACTATCTAGAATGGTGGTAGCTTATCTCTAAAGAGAGAGGTGTTAGCTACGCTCATTTGCAAGTAGAACCATTGCAAGTGAACAAAGTGGCCTTTTAACATAATTATTAAAGCCTAAGAGGCAAAACCCCTGAAGATACAAAACCTTAAATCTAGGAGATGAAAAATCAAAAGGAATGTGGGCCTCGAGGAGTCTAAATTTGGCTCTATGATACACTGTATCATAGGCCCCTTTGTTGATGGAGGGAAACTAACTCTGTGATCCAAATTGGATCTTTGTCAAAAAAATTTGTAAATTTGTAATAAGCATGTAATGTTTATTTTTATTTTTATTTTTTCCTTTTCGAAAAAATTGGAAGTGAAAATGAACCATTGTGATGGTTTCCTTTCAAAGGAAACCCATTAAAAATGAAGGTTTTAGTGAAGAATGAGGAACAAGGGAGGCAACTAGATCTTGGGAAGTTTGCAGAGATGAGAGCTCGAAGAGTGCAACCTGCTTGAAAATGGATGGATGAAAGAGTCAAGGAGCATGTCCACAATAAGAAAATGAATCTCTGAGCCATGGGCATATGCATTTATTTTTGTGAGTAACAATGCATGAGATTTTTGGGCGTGCGTAGCTCACCCATTGTAATGAATTTCCAACGAAAAATAAATCTTTATTATTTATATTATGTGGGTGTAATATTCTCTATGGAGGTATATTGTGGTTTTGGTTTGAGTTTTATTGCTTGGAATTTCTATTTTGGTTAGTAGATGCAAGTTTCATCAACTCAATCCTATCTGAGCTGCATTTTGTCTTATTGATTGAGTTTCCACTCACCCACAAATTGTATTTCCTCCTCTAGGTATTTTATTGTATTGTTGGGAGAGTTTATTTATGTCTAGGTGAATTTATACCTCTCTAGGAATTATTTTTTATTGTTGGGTGAATTTTCTTTTTCTTGACAAAAATTACACCTCTCTAAACATTCTATTTTATTGTTGGGTGAATTTATAACTCTCTAGGCATTTGACTTCATCCCTGGGCATTTCTCTCCATAATCGAGTGTCTATGTCTGTACATAGAACATTTTATTTCCTGCTTGTCGAATTAATTCGTCCCCTAAATGTTTTTCTCCTTGGATGAATAAATTCACCCACATAACATTTTCTTTACTGTTGGTCAACTTAATTCGCCCAATCAACATTTTTCTCAACTATTGGATGACTAAATCCATCCACTAAGAATTTCCCTCATTGGTAGTCTTAGACACATCGATCAATATGTAATTAGTGTTGGTGATCCAGGTGGATAGATGGCCACCCACCTTTTCCAACTGACTCAAAACAATTTTTTGGCAATTTTGGCAATTTACTATTTTTAGCAGTTTTTAACTTCCAGGGCCATTTTGAGGGCATAAATGAAGGATTTTCAGGATCGATCTTCTCAATCATAGCCAAAGGCATGATTGATCACCCGAAATGAATATTCTCTACAATACCTTTCCAATTTTCTATCATATGCCTAAAACAAAGATCGTATATAAAAGTTATGACCCCATGAAGTTGATGCACCAACTTACCCAAATGGGGCCCACATGAATTTTGGCACCTCATCTCCTAGGGTGAGGTTTTTGGATGGATAGGTTTTTTGCATTCCTTCTTATTGTAAAAAGGCCTTCAGAGCCTCATTTTAATCATCTTCTTGCGAATGCGAGTAGTCGTCACATCTCTTCTCCGAGATAAGCTGCCACCATTCTAGTGAGTCTTTCACTCTCTTATTTTACAGTCTCTGTACATTTATTTCATTAATAGAAATTGTGTATTAATCTATCTCTATGTTTATGGTTGCATCTCTGATACATTTCTATTATATTATTGGGTATCCACGATATCTCTGTGCATTTATTTATTATATCTCCGCTCTCATTTCATGCCAAAAATAATCTGGATCAGTGGTATCAGAGCAGGTTGTTCTTGATCATTTTTATAGTGCATGTCCTCGACGAGGTATGAGTATAAAAATTTGGGTCTCAAGCTTGTCTCTCTTGAGGAAAATTTCTCTCGCACACCCAAGAAACCCTCAATGGCGGAAGAAAATAAAAACAACGGAGCAAATGAAGCTATCAATCTGTTTCTTGAGCAATCTCTCATGCGACAGAGGGACAGAATGATGGAGAATTTTTCATACATACTTCAACACATACCAATAGCATCAGGCACTTCTTCATCAAGCGACGACTTTGGAGGCACCTCTCCTTTCAAGGTACAAGTTAATTTCGGTATTCCTATATTTGAAGGACAGATAGATGCAAAAGCCCTAGAAAAATGGTTAAATATGCTATAAGGTTATTTCTCTTTTCACAATTTTTCTGACAGAGAAAAGATCACCTTCGTACTCCTTAAATCTCTCCCCATGTCAAACATTGGTGGGAAAATTACTGGGAGAAAAGTTCCACAGAGGAGTCTGGAATATATGGGACCAAGCCCACTTGAGATTTTTTTGTGGATGTGGTAAAGGAACAGTATTACCCTATGGACAACTATGAGGACTAATACATGAGATGGACCACACTATGGAAAGAGAGGGGACAAGCAGTTCTAGAGTTCACCAATACCTTCCATACCATGCGCACCAAGCTAGGTATCAAAGACTCCGAACGACATTTGGTTCTGAAATACCGCGGGGCTCTGCACATATACATCCAAACTGAAATGGATTTTCTGGACATCTGATCACTTGGTGTTGCCTATCGATATGCTGTTAAAATTGAGCATAAATTTAAGCACCGGAACAAATGGGAGTTCGGGTCTGCAAATACACAACAACCAAAGTATGACAAAGACGGCCCTAACAAACAGTCTCCCAAAAACCAGTCCAAGCCACAAGAAAATAAGGGTCACGGGAAGACAAAGAAGGACACTGGAAAATGGTGCGATTTCCACAAAATCCCCTGGCACAACACTGATGAATGTCACTTAAAACAGTCATTGGTGGTCGATATCAAAGACAAGGAGCCAAACCCTGATTTTGAATCTGATTCTGAAAATACTAGTAAAGGAAAGATCATTGATGCAGACCCCATTGCTATTGTCATGACCACAACGATTCAACCAGAAGAACCAATGGATCCTGAAGATGGGGAGTGCCTTTTTCATTCATAGATGTGGGTGAAGGGGACCCCACTACATTTTATTGTTGATAGTGGAAGTCAAAAGAACCTCATCTTAGAAGAGGTCGTCAAACAGTTGGGTTTGTCGACAACACCACACCTGCAACCATACAACATCGGATGGCTTCGCCAAGGAAGAGATATATGTGTTAGCCAACAATGTATATTGTCATACGGCGTCCAACCCTTCAAGGATGATATATTATGTGATGTTTCCCCACTGGATGTCTGTGATGTTCTCTTGGCCAACCATATGGAAGCGACATACTATTTATGAGTCTCAACCCCGTAGTGTCATTGTTACTTTGGGGGATCATCTCTGCAGAATACCAGAGTTAGTTCCGGCTGTTATTTCACCTAAACAGTGTCGCAAGGTAGTATCTCATACTAGAAAATTCAGCTTCTTCACAATCTGTACAAAAGGTGAACATAAGGATACTGCAACCACTACAGCCTCGGCCCAAGCACCTTCTGTCCAACAGAAGCAGGTTGACAAGATTGCAACAAACTGTAAAGGTTCCTTATACACAAAAGAATCTCCTGTATCCAGACTAGTTAAAAAGTTCCAACCCTTCTAGCCACATGTTCGTGACAACCTTCAACAAGCTAAGTAGCGCAACTTCTCCAGCAAGGCAAGCAGGTCACCAAGATGCAGATTCAACAAATGCTTTTCCCTCTCCCCCAGGAACTCAACACAGTGGAGACCATTGCTTCCTAAGGAGGGAGGATTGATCCAGGTGGATATCGATGGCCACACACCTTTTCCAACTGGCTCAAAACAATTTTCTGGCAATTTTGGCAATTTACTATTTTTAGCAGTTTTTAACTTCCTAAATGAAGGTTTTTTAAGATCGAGATTTTCAATGATAGCCTAAAGCATGATTGAGCCCCCAAAATTAATCTCCTCAATGATACCTTTCCAATGGTCTATCATACGCCTAAAACGAAGATCATATGCAAAAGTTACGACACGAGGAAGTTGATGCACCAACTTACGCAAACGGGGCCCACATGACTTTTGGCGCGTCATCTCCTAGGGTTAGGTTTTTGGATGGTTAGGGTTTTTGTCATTCCTACTTATTGTAAAAAGGCCTTCAGAGCCTCATTGTAATCATGTTCTTGCGAATGCGAGTAGCCGTCGCGTCTCTTCTCAGAGATAAGCTGCCACCATTATAGCGAGTCTCTCACTCTGTATTTTTACATTCTTTGTACATTTATTTCATTAATAGAAATTGCGTATTACTATATCTTTGTGTTTATGGTTGCATCTCTGATACATTTATGTTATATTATTGGATATCCGCGATATTTTTGTGCATTTCTTTATTATATCTCCGCTCTCATTTCGTGTCGAAAATAATCCAGATCAGTTGGGCCTCAACCTTCCCATAAACACAGTTTGGGTACTTAGTTGGTATTGGTATATCGACCACAAACAATGCAAACCAAGCAATGAAGAAACCAAAGAACAAAGAAAAAAATATAAATTTGGCTGAAGCATCCATGTTGATGAAATTCACACTCAATAGGACCACCATCTACAAATTACTCTGGGAGGTCAAACACCTTTACTCGCACACACACAGAGGGGCTCTATACCCCACCAGGTCTTGAACATGGACTATTTAAATGGCGGTGCCCCATCCCGACCACTAAGCCACATGTTGATGAAACAATTAATAAATTGATTAACTCATTATCACATGTTGATGAAACAATTAAATCCTTATCGATTAACTCCAATAAACCAATGTTGGTCTCAGTGAAAGATAATCATCATCATCATCATATATATATATATGTAAAATTTCTTTAGGTAGCTCCTCACATCCATGATTAACATTGAAGTAAATGTCATCAATGAAAAACATGTATCCCTAACCCCAAGTGGCTCAAGTGATTCGACCTTCTGATTTCCTTTGCCAATATGCCATCGACATGGCAATTCAAACCACTTGAGCCAACCCTTGGGGTTAATATGTTTGGAAACACCTCATTCCACCCCTAGGCACTTAAGAGAGATTGAGAGTGTTGGTACCTTGCTAGCCGAATTAGTACACAAGGGACAAATATATCACATGCTGGATTTGAACTTAGGTGAAGAGGATAACTACTACTCTTCTTAACCACTCAAGCTACATAATTGTCAACAATATATATATCTATGTATGTGTGTGCATGCAAAAAGGCTAAACATTTTAAGTATTTTATTTTTTGTGAATTGCCATCACTAAAATCCCATAAAACAATCTTTATCAAAACTGCATTTTTAGATTTGATAAAATTGTTGATTTTAACATAAAATAGATTAAGAGCATCACAATTGCTAATCACAATAACAACTTCAATACTTTGGTTAACAATTGAAGATGTTTGCAGTCAACTGCTGGAGCTTTACGGAACGAGAACGTTGCGCACCCCAACTCCATCACCAGTTGCTACACGGAGCGGAAATAGCTCTTCTGCTCGTAATATTAATGCAGACTATACACCCACAAGTACAATTACAGGTGCCTCCGTTGATTCGAGGCAGGAAGAATCGCACCCTGGAATCAATGCAGTTGAATACCATTGGGCGTGACATAATTGGAGGCTTACTTGGTAGGGTCGGGTCAAGGACATTGTTCCATTTAATCGAATTTGACCCAAAACAATAATAAATTTATTATTTACTACTTTTTCGTAAAGATTTTCATGACTAGTTTAATTGGCTAATCTATAGTTGCTGTTTTTTCGGTAAGAATTTTCATGGTTAATCTAATTAGTTCTCAGTATTTCATGGTTCCCGTGGTTCTCATTATGTGATAGTCATGAATTTTTATTTGAAAAAATTATGAAAAAATATTTATTTATTTCGTAATTAATATCAATTAATTTAAATTATAATTTTAAATAATAATTTAATATAAAAATGTCAAATATTTTAAATTGTAATTTTAAATAATAATTTAATACAATTTTGTCAAGTATTTTAGAGATAATTCACCATTTAAACGATCTAATTAAATAATCATAATTATATTTTTTTAATTATTAATTTTAAATTTTTATTTTTAAATATTAATTGATATTTAAACTTATATTTCATAATTCTTATTAAAATTAAATTAATTTTTTTTATTACAAATATATTTAATATTTTAAAAAAATTAAAAATATTTGTTATCTTTTTAATATTCTAAAAAGATTATGAATATATCTTTTCTTTTTAACCTTTTCAAATAGAAATCTTAAAACTCTCTTTACATATTTCTATCTTGATTTTGATCATTTCATTCCAAAAAAATCATTTAGGTATGTGTTATATATAATTTGATTTTGATAATTTCATCCCAAAAATAATTCAAATGAGTCTTCTATATAATTGATATTCAAATTTTTCAAAATTCAATAACATTTTATCTTAAATTGTATTTTTTAATCATTAATTTTGAATCTATAACTTATTATATATATATATATATATTAAAGTATGTATTTACTCTATTATTAATTATGAGCACAATTTATAATAGATGTTCCAAATCCCAAAGAGACCATGATAGTCTTTTGGGATAAAAAACACAGAAAATAATCCTACCCCAGAGGGGAAACCAAGCTAGAGAACACAACATTTGTCTTAAAACCTTAAAAACATAAATCCCAACTGGTATATATCCACTACAACACTTCGCTATAGCATCAACGACTAGACAAAGAAATTAAATACTAAGACTAGAGAACCTTCAATCGCTGAGCATGAGGAACATGAGAGGAGGGACCCAAGTCGCCTCGACGAGTAGTAGCATCAGATGTTTTAGGACCAGGCTGATTCCAAACTAGAGGAAAGAAGGCACTCCATGATGACGAGTGAGCAAAGTCACCACTTTGATCAAGTAGGAATTTTGAGCTTCTATGGATTCCATTATGCACTTGCGTTGGTGGAAGTTCTACTCCTTTGGCAGCATACCTAAGGCAACCATCGGTTTTGTGTGCCAGTACAATTCTAGGGTAAAAAATAATTTTGAGTCCCTGATTATGGTGCAACCAAGATCAGGGATTAATCCTCCCACCTGAAGCTCCACCTCCTCATCGTCTTTGAATTCCATGATTAGATGAACCTTTTCTTCCAGGGTCGATATTGTGGCTTTGTCCTCCCTAGGAAAAAAATTCTCCTAGAAATATGCAATAATCACTACTGCTTTGGTTGCGCGGGATGACCTCACAAAAGGGGAATGAGGGATGGGACAAGGCCAAAGATACCTGGTAAGAGAGAGTCAAGCAAGTCAATCATAGATTCCAATATCCAATGAGTGAAGAGTTTGGAGGAAGAAGAGCACCATTG
>JASDQU010103388.1:173194-271068 GCA_032191745.1 Picea mariana | reverse complement strand
CACATGAAATGGAACGAGTGTCTTTCATTTGTTTCATGTAGGTATGTCTTGCATTTTTTTTCGCAAGGAAGTATGGGTAGAAATTGTTTCCTATTTTTCATGTACACCATGAACTACCACAGTTGCATGACCATTCTGGGATATGCAATCGCACATGTTTATGTTCTGTTTTGCACGCATAAATTTCTTTACATTGTCATATGTGATTTTCTCTCTAAAAGGAAGTGTAGCAATGTATTTTTTTCTCTCGCGCATGACCTTTTTCAAGTTGTGGGAACTTACTCTATGTTTCTTGCCCAAGGGTGGGATGACCTGGTGGAAATTGGGATGAATTTCACTCTCACCCAGTTTCTCAGAAACTATTTTACGTTTTTTGTTCAAGGCCTTTATTTGCTTATCAGAAGTCGGACGAATTTGATGAATAATTTTTTTCAAATTGTGATAACTTACTCTACATTTTTTTAAGCCCTCTATGTCCTCATCACAACTGAAATGAATTCTACGCATTTTTTTTGTGTTGAAGCCATGTCTTCCCATATCGCAACCGGGAGGACTCTTGTTTTCACTAAAAATCATTCCACACGTATGCATATTCGATGTCGTTTGGGTGGCATGCACACTCAACCTTGAATTACCGATATCTCCAATCAAAGGTTCATAATGGATATGTGTTGTATCTTTTTTCAACAACAAGATGTGAATTGTTCGATCGTAATTTGAATTGGTAACACAAGAATGGATAATGCCAGCTGGTGAGGCCAACCAAACCTGGATCTTCACCATGAATACCATAGACAACCATTGCAAACAAAATCTGCAACCCTCCATATTCCCTTCTTCATATGGAAGTGCCATGTTCACAAGGTATTCCTGCCATATTCCAACTACCGGCATATTTTCCACAAGTTATGGGCAAAGGTGATGATGCAAGCACCTAAAAGCTTGTTCGTTGTCGCCTATAATCGCATTGCAGAAGGATTGTGCAGTGTAAAGATGCAGCGACTGAACATCGAACTCGGCTACTGCCAAACAACAAATTGCATTAAACATACTATCTCCACAGCTAGACACAACATTTGTTACCAGCTATAAACCATAGCAATCTATGCCATCCAAAATCTATTTCCATTGTGATTGAAGGTCTTTGAAAATAACAGACAAGTAGATACGAGGACCTTCTATATTGCATATGGACATTTTTCTGTACAACAGTGGTTCATAATGGCCACTGAGGGCATCAACATCATGGAACAAGATGCAATATGGATTGTCAGATGCAGTTTTGTCGAATAGTAGATATCTTGTTTTTCTTGTCAATGACCATATGCCAACTGATATATTCAACCAATTAGACAACCACCGAATACAAAATGTATCTCCCCAAAGTCCCCTCTGATGTGCAGGAAAAACTGGAGATGCAGACAACCGCATATTTGAAAAATACGTAGCCACATCATGTATTCCATGCAACTGCCAAAGAAATCAGATTCCAGTTCATATTAATAGGACTGCAAAGCCTCAACATTGCCATTTTTAAAACAGACCAAGAAATAATCTATCAATCCATTGCGCAGCTCAGTCGACGAATACCGTAAATGCAATAGAACCTGGAATGTATCGAAAAGGCAATCCCCAACAGTATACGAGAATGCATCCAATCTAAAAAGGCCATTCCTATGAAAAACCACGTCAATGTTGTCATGTACAATGGACTGTGTATCTTTTTCATACGACTCAACATCTATTACCTCTTTCATATTTTCAACTGTCATTTCGAAGTTGTTTGAGAGATACTTTCAGTTTCTATCAAAACAGAGAAAAACAAAGGCAAAAAATAAAAACTAGCAAAATAAAAAAGAAAATCAAAATAGCGCACCAATCCCCATATGTATCTTTAAACCTTCTTCTTCTCAAATTGAATCCCCCCTAGTTCCCATAGCAGATGAGAAGAAAACATACCGACACTGGAAAGTGAACCAAACAAAAGAAAGACCGCAAAAAAATAAAACCATAACTTAACTCAGCAGAAAGAAAATAGGCAGACGCAGTTTTCAGGCCCATAGAGTAGAAGCATACAGTGTGTCTACACCTCGCCTGATGGTTCCCTCTTCTGACAGCTCCCAACTACTTTTCGTAAAGCCCTCTGCATTGCAATTTTCAGAAAAATTATAGACACAACATACGCCATATGAAGACGCATTGTTTCCAGGAACAGAAACTAAGAGCATAGACAAAAATGGTCTGGAACAGAATATTGAAAATCAGCAAGAACATGGAAACTTACCCATCAACAAAGGATGAGAAGACCTCGACGCCAAAAAAAATGCAAACCGCAACAATAGGTCCAACAACTTACAAAGTTGAAGAACAACAAACCAGTGAACAACCGCGAAGAGCTCGAACTACAAGTGCAGGACCTCAACTTTGCAAAGTTGAATCAAACAAGAACCAGAATCATGGAATGAAACAATGAACAAGGATGGAGCACAAGATCAGGGATGTCAGGCATGAACAAAACTATATTGCAAGGCATCTGTACAATAAACATTTAAGAATGAAAGATCTCTTAGGTAAACAATTAAGACAGTAAGGACCATCGAAGGGTGTAGGCTTGTGCAAGTATTTAAGAAAAGATGCAGCGTGGCAGGACTATTCTCTCGAAGCACGCAACAATAAAGAAAAAATCAGACATAGCAATATCATGGAGAATGTATTCCACCCAGCAGAAAATGCTAAAGGAAACATTCGAACTAATGCTAGCATTAATCCACGTTCCACGAATGCATAACAAAATTTATGATTCAAAAATACCATATACTACCAAATACTTTGGAAATGAAAACATATTTTACATTGGGAATAGCGAAGGCGGAAATAAAACCTCCAATCCGTTGTCCAATCAGATCTTGACAAACATGATACTTTTTATTATATAAAAATCGATATTTTCACTTCCCTTGTTCCAACAATAGACAATAGGGAAATATTTTTGGTCAACGCACAAGCTAATGCCAGGTCAACGATTTATCGATCACTATAGTCCCTCTATGCCTACGGAAGGGACTAATAAGAATGACATGCTCATCTATTTCTATTTTCCAAACAATGAGATATTCCTTGAATTTGAATCATAGTTTTTTAGCTAAGCAATAGTGGTTATTTTTGTAAACTTTATATTTTAGTATAGTATGCTTATTAATATAATTGGGTTTAGCTCAAGTTATTGGGAGGAATGATGTTATTCTTTTTTCCTAGGTTCAATTATCACAAGTGACATGTTGAGCTCTTAACGAGTATATCGTTGTAATGGCTTTATTGAGCCTTATTGTTGATTGGCCTTGTGCCATGAATATTCTAGGGTTTACCCTGAGTACCATCCTTAAAATGGGGGATGTACTCGAGGGTTTTAGCTTTGACAATCTCAATTTAAAAGATACCCATTTCATTAGGTGGTGATTTCTTCACTATTATTATTATTCATAATGTTACTTCTTTTTAGCCTTGTTCAAATATATATAATTTTATAACTTATAAATACAAAAAAGAAAAAAATTTGATTTTTTTTCTTTGAAAAAAAAAATGATTTTCATTCGAGTTGAAAAAAAAAGACAATTTGTACACAGTTTTGCATTCCAATCTTTGATTAGTCTAGATAAAAAAAACCACTGTTATCTTATCTAACCTATAACTTGACCTTAAGGTTTATACATATTCATGAATAATCCATCTCAACAAAACTAAAATGATGTCAAAAAAATATTACAAAATCTATTAAGTCCTTCATAATTTTCCAACGCTATCCACCAATATAACTATACCATATTTTCACTTGTTGTCACATATCAAGACATTTAGAAAGGTTTGACAAACTAAAAAATAAACTATAATGAAATGGAATTTTTTTGTATATATCAAATGAAATAAGATGATGTTCGATCCAAGGCTTATAAGGAATATTCATAGAGTTTCCCATCCTTTGTTTCCAACATTATATAGACCTCATGAACAAGTTGTAATCCTTCTTGGAGGGAGCATCAACTTCATAGTTGATCAGGTTGTAATCCTTCTTGGAGCATCAATTTCAAAATTTATGTAAACATTACAAAAAGAAAAAGAGTTGAAGTAAAATTAGATTGTATGCTCATTACCTTTTCATAACTAAAACTCGAAACTCGAGAATAAATGTTGCATTATATGGCATAAAAGTACCAAAAATTGAAAAGTTTGAGATCTCTATCCTAGCACATAATTTTAATAAAATTTCAATACATTAATCTTGGCATAGTTGTCAATGCCCCTCCCAAACCCAAAACAAGTTAATATTATTTTTTAATTAATTTGAATTTTGTCTTTAACAATCTATGCAATAAAAAAATGTTATATACTAATCATCATGCAATCATTATCTCAGTGTTATACTCCCTATCTACAATGATCTATGTAGGTTTACAAAGCTTATGGGTCAGTGGTTATGAGTTGGGTTATCAATTGGTGCTACAATAGATATGTTTTCCTCTACATAAATAATCGGTAACCTCTACACAAATCAAATCATTGTATGGCATATTCGATATGTTATTATGCTTATTTTTCTTTTTATATACCAATCCCGATGTGATAAGAGGTTTTGACTTTGCTTTAGTTGCTTCTCTTTCACTGTAACTCTAACATAATTGCTTGAAACCAATTGCTCAAGGAAGAGTGATATTTTGTGGATTCAATTACATAAAAGTTATCATTCTCTTTATTTTTAAGATATKTTATTKTCAAGAAATTCAAAATAAAATKGTATTTTTTTAATATCTTAATAATAATTTCAAATATATTAATTATATATTATTTTAATAATATTTCTCTTTTAAATGAACTCAAATAGAATCTTACCTCTATTAAGTAATATTTTAATAGTAATTCCAAGTTCCAATTTCAAGCATATCAGTTCTCTATACAATTTCATAAGTGAGTTTATGGCAATACCTTCCTTAGATATTAGACTTTTTGTAATTTCATAAGTGATTATATGGCAATACTCTCTTTGGATATTAGACTTTTGTAATTTCATAAGTGATTATATGGAAATACTTTCTTTTTGTTTTTTATATTATATTTTTTAGTTTAGGTTTAAAAAAAACAAAAAAAAACATGATTCGAAAATAATTTTAAAAAAATATATAAAATAAATAAACAATTGTTACAAGAAAAATAAATATAATAGGGGAACATTGAGAATGTGGATACAAGTATTATATACGGTTAAAAATTTCTCCCAAATTTACAAGAAACGATAAGTTGGAAGCGACAATAATATATATTAAAAAATTAAAAAATATAATATATAAAAACTATTATAAAAATATATAGAGTTGAATTTTATTTTTTTTAAATATTCATATACTAATATATTATTTTTCACCTGGTTGACTGAATACAAAGGTTCGAAAGGTGCGATCAAATCCACAAGGTCCCTAAACCCTGGCAACGAGTAATGACCTTAAGTTTGACTTGACCTTTGAATCGTTGTGGCCTTCATAATATTATTTATATAGCAGGCAATGGTCATACAAAGCCCGATTTAGAAGTTGTTTCCTGACTTCTGTTATTCTAGTGTGAAGCGTTGTTATAGTGTCTAAAGGGTGAAGGTGAAGCTTATAAAATTGATGGAAATTGATTTTGTGACTAATCGTCTATGGAGGGATAGTAGGAGAAAAAGGATTCTACATAGTTTACCAGTGGTTTGTTAGAAGAAAATCATTTTGCATATTTTACTAGCGGTTTGTCATAGGAAAAATATTTCACTTCTTCATTTTTGTCGGAAGACATATTTATCTAGAACTTTTATTTTCTTCTTTTTCTTCTCCCATAATGTTTTGTTATCTTGTTTGGCATTATTTTTGCTATTGTTACCGTTACTAGTGTCAAAATTAAAATTTCCCAATTTCTGAAAATGGCAGTCTCTTTGAAGCCATCTTTAATAAAATATGGAAACCATTTCTTTTGTTTTGAAAATATAAAAACAAGGGTTTTGTTTTGGTTGGAGATTTATGATTGGTTAGAAAAGAAGAACAATATTTTGTCTGTGTTTGGTAGGCGGTTGTAGTTGTTCAACAAGATGGAAAATCCAATAGGGTGAGAAGAATTTCACAGTTAGAAAATCATGAAACTGCAAAGGGTTATTCAGATTGGGAATCCATGGGTTTTCCCTGTTTTATGAGGAGATTTTGATGACCTTAATGATCAATACCCATAGTAATGGTAACCTGATTTCCTTAGGCTGCTCATAAAACCCTCTAAGGTTGTCCAAGGATCCTCCTATTCAATCTTTAACCAAATCATCCCCCTTAAATCAATCACATGAAATGGATCGATTTTTCTTTCATCTTGTCTTTCCTTCCTATGTTCTATGTTGTGCATAAAATGGTGGACATGGCACTATTTCATCATAGCCCCTTCTCCTCTATTAGAACCTCGTTCTATAACTAAGGCTTATCAATAAGGCACAAAGGCCTTTTCTTTTAGCTATGAATCCAAAGGCACTTCTCTTATCTCCAGGTGGCCAACGGTCGTGACAGTAGACTAATAAATAGGGTGCTTACATAACAACAAAGTTAAACCCTTTGGGAACTTACCTTATAACCTCACAACCAAAACTTATGACCGAGTGTTTATGTCTTTAGCGCTGACTCCTCAGTGCTAATATTCAATGTGAAGACCCTTTCTACCATGTAATCACAAGTTGTGACCAAGAGCTAACATCCAAAAGGTGTTAATTCATAACTTCAACACTGCCTAGATCAATGGATGTGTCTTAATCTCCCATTGGAATGGACGACCCTCATTTATTTGCATCACTAACTAGGTCATTCTATAACCATTCGAAGGAATGTGAGAAGATCGCTAGATGATGCATGGAAAATTCATCGATGGTCTAGATATTTTCACAATCCATCCATGTCCTTAACTCCCAGGCACTTTCAATTGCGAAGTCGCCCACGTCCATCGATATATGAAACTCATATTTCAATCCGATGGTTATCGCTCCTTTAGATGATAAGACCTTATTCAATGATTGGACGGTCCCTGTAGTGCGATCTCTTCAGATTGTCGAGTTCTGTATCTCCTAGAATATGTCTACAGTGCACTTAGGATAATTTACCCTTACAATGGTTAATGATCAAAAAACGAATCCCATGTTTCTAACTCTCTTGAATTTTCCTTCCCCAATGAACTCTCTTGAATTTTCCTTCCCCAATGAACTCTCTTAAAAGAGGTTCTTCTTCCTCGACTCTTAAACCTGCAAATTGACCTTAGACCTACAACACATAGCTTCACATAATATGCATAGATTTACAATGTTCAATTTCCACAGAGACACATACAATGACACAGAGGTTTCATAGATAATACTCAAAACAAAGTATTTATCTTTTTGTATTAATCAAAAGACATACACACTATACATATAAATTACACATGGCCATTCAATGTCTTCTTAACCCCCTCTCTGTCTTTAATTCTCACTATAATGGAAAATTTCCTCCCTCTCTAGCCTGATCATATGCTCAATGGCCAACCTCGAATGCCTCTAAGGTTTACATTTTTATACAAAAAGATCTTGAACTAAAGTTTGTTTAGATCCACAATAATCTCACAAAAATATCTAAGGATCCTCTTACTCAACTCCTAGATTTAGGAATCAAAATCCTCTTAAGATCTGATTATCCTAAGATCTCTCAACTCCTCTCATGTTCTCACACATTTGAGGACAGTTACAAATTCAATCCTCACGTTCATCAACAAACCCTATCCTATGTATCTCTTCTAGAAACCACTTAAAACATAGGAAAATATAACAATTACATACTTGGGGAACCAACTCCCTTAGTAAAATGAAATACCCCCTTAGGTCTCATATATGAGGCAGGTTTTGGAGGCTAAATTCTCCTGCATCAGACTCCCTAGGAACAAAAATATTCATGATCTCATGATCATGCGTTCCTTTGTTGAAGCCCTCCTCGATCCCAAAATTTGTGATGTTGTTGTCCATTTTCTTTGCTATCTTGTTGTTGTCATGATACTGCTGCAGTTGTCTTCAATTCTCCAGGATCCCATATCTTGTTATGTTGTCTGCCAATAACCTTGTTGATACAATTTCTTTCATCCCACATTAGCTTGTGGCTGATTGTATTCCTTGGCTCATAAAAACTCCATCTGATTACCTCCGTCATTAACTTCAATACCTCCTCAATTACTTCCATCTCTTCACTTTGTAGGTATACATCATTGAAACAAGGTTTTTTCTATAAGTTTTCACCAAAATTTTGTATGGCTTCTACTATTTCCAGGTCTTCTTTCCTATGCTCATCCTCAAAAAAACCATGCATCCAATGCTTCATATATTTAAGCTGCATTTTCAATCTAAAATATTGATCCATTAATTCCTTCTCTTGGATTTGGTTCAAATGATAGATTTGTAGTAGACAATTTGTACCTCTAGACAAAGCCTTCTCCATAGTTATGCTCCAATCTTCTGTAGTACTATCATTTTCTATTGTCATTTCCTCTTTAGCAAGTTCTACAATTGCATCTTCATAATCTTGTATAGCCAATTCCAATATTTCTTCAATTGAAGCAATTTCAAACCAAATCATGGCTTCATTTTCAGCAACTACATCCCTTGAATCTACATAAATTCCCTTTCCACAGGCTATATGAGACAATGTTGTCTCCTCTGTTGATATGACATAATTTTGGACCTATCTATCACCAATATTCTCAACACCTACAAACACAAACCATTTATTAGTTTCAAAAATATGATACTTATGAGTCTCTTCTAATGTGCTCGACATCTTTTCCCCTTGCAGTACTAGATTCTTCCAGTCATTCACTAGATATTTCTCTGCTTTCTTGAGTGTGGTATTTCCTCCTTCAATTTCACCATCTTCGCTGTAAGTATATTCACAATCCATCAAATATACCTCATCTTCAAGCTCTTCTTCTTGAAATAGAAAACTCTCTATTTCAGGCATCTCCTCCAAGAATAAAAACCTTTCTACCTCTTCTTCCAGAAGTTTCATTCCCTCATCAAAATGTATGAGTATATCATCCAAGTACTCTTGATCTCTTCTTGGAACAAAATTTGAGTTTTGTCCTCCCCCATCCTCCATAAATTTAAATTTTTCCATCACCTACAACCACACACAAATTATTAGTTTTAAAAATATAATGCTCTCTAGCCCCATATGATTTCCCCATTAGCATATCCTCATGTTGAAAAATGAGACTCTCAATAGGTCTGTCTTCAACATCCTCATTAAATAATACTTCATGTTCAGGTTCATATAAACAAACATTCATTTTATCCTCAGTTGATCTGAGTTCTTCCTGCACTTTGGAATACAAACGTTGTCTTAGCTTCACATGCAATGAATGCCATATTACCTTCTTCTTCCTCGTTGTCCAGCCACACCCCTGGTATTTCCCATATTCTTGTATCCATGCCTCTAGTACACTATGATGTACTTTCAACTCAACCATCTTCTTTTCAAAATCTTCATAACTCATTCTCTTTATGCCAATTGCTTTGTCATTTCTTTCTGATTGATTTTGACTCCACTCTGAACCATGTAGATGACCTTCAATAGTCATTGTCTCCTCTTTTCTCTGTGGACCATACTTTCCCACTTGTGATCAGAAATAATCCTTTCCCATCTTTGTAACAAGTCTGAAACTTTTCACTAGTACCAATCACCCTCTTGGTACATCCTCTTTTGGTACTCTGCAGTAGAACCTCTTCTTGAGCACTCCTGCTCCTCATCTTTCAAAGTTTTTAGGCTGTTGCAATTAACTACTCACCTCTCTTGAGAACTGCAATTGTCCTCTTCTGCTCCATCAATCTCATTTGTTGTTGGGGTTCTATCACAATTTCCTTTACATGATAGCTCCACTTGCTCCCTTTTCCTCTATCAAAACTTCACTTCTATAATGGTTGTTGTCCATCATTCTTCTCTACTACAATTTCCTTCTTGTCTAATTCAATCTTGCAAACACAATCTTTTTACCAGAGTTAGCATAAAAACATCATATCAATCCTTATAAGATCTGTGCCAAGATCATGTCTCCAACATTCTTCCCTTGATCCATTTTTTGAATCAATTCCTTTCAAGAGCACACTTGCTCTGAACTTTCCTTAAAGAAAACCTCTCTAAAAGAGCATACCAGCTCCTTAAACCTTATGCAATCATCTATTCATTATTCTTCTTCTCCCACTAAAGTTTCTCTTATAGTAATTTTTTCTTCAATACTCATATGATCAATATCCATTGCTCTGTCTCCTTTGCCAATTACAAAGAACGTATCTTGTTTACCCCAATGATCTTACTTGCTATGATACCAAAATGATGACCTTAATGGTCAATACCCACAATAATGGCAACCTGATTTCCTTAGGATGGTCATCAAACCCTCTAGGGTTGTCAAAGGATCCTCCTATTCAATATTTAACAAAATCATCCTCCTTAAATTTATCACATGAAATGGATCGATTTTTTTCTTGTCCTCTATTTCATTTCCTTTTTTCTATTCTATGCATAAAATGGTGTACATGGCACTATTTCATCATAGTCGCTTCTCCTCTAATAGAATCTCATTCTATAACCAAGGCTTATCAATAAGGCACAAAGGCCTTTTCTTTTATCTCCAAATCCAAAGGTGCTTCTCTTATCTCCAGGTGACCAACGGTTGTGACCATAGAATAATAAATAGGGTGCTTACATAACAACATAGTTAAGCCCTCTAGGCACTTACCTTTTTACCTCGTGACAAAACCTTATGACTAAGCATTGATGTCTTTAGCATTGACTCCTCAGTGCTAATATCCAATGCAAAGAGCCTTTCTACCATGTGATCACAAGTTGTGACCAAGAGATAACATCCAAAAGGTGTTAATTCATAATTTCAACACTACCCATATCAACAGTTGTGTTTTAATCGCCCATTGGAATGGAAATTCCTCATTTCTTTGCACCACTGACTAGGTCATTCTATAACCATTCAAAGAAATGCAAGAAGATCACTATGTGACATGTGGAAAATACATCGATGGTCTAGATATTTTCGCAATCTAGCCATGTCCTTAACTCCCACACACTTTCAATTCCAAAGTCTCCCACGTTCGTCGATCTATGAAACTCATCTTTCGATCTGACGGTTATCGCTCCTTTGGCTGATAATACCTTATTTAACGATCGTACAATCCATGTAGCACAATCTCTTCAGATCGACGGGTTCTATAGCTAATCGATTATGTCTACAATGCACTTAGAATCATTGACCCTTACAGTGGTCAATGATCACAAAATGAATCCCATGTTTCTAACTCTCTTGAATTTTCCTTCCCCAATAAACTCTCTTGAAAGAGGTTCTTCTTCCTCGAATCTTAAACCTGCAAACCGACCTGATACTTGCAATACACAGCTTCACATAATACGCAGAGATTTACAATACTCAATTTCCACAAAGACGCATACAATGACACAAAGGTTTCATAGATAATACTCAAAACAAAGTATTTATCTTTTTGTATTGATCAGAAGACATACACAATGTACATATAAATTACACAAGTCATTTCAATGCCTTCTTAACCCTCTCTCCGGCCTGAATTCTCACTATAATGGCCAGTTTCCTCCCTCTTTGGCATGATCATACACTCAATGGCCAACCTCGAATGCCTCTAAGGTTTACATTTTTATACAAAAGGATCCTGAACTAAAGTTTGTTCATATCCACAATAATATCATTGATGGGTGTTATATATGCACTAAAAACACAGTAAAAACCCTTAATTAAATTGTCAACCTGAGGTAAGTAAACTTAGAGTTGTAGAAAAATATATGCCAAAGGTAGAAGGCTAGTAGGAGTATAGTCTAACTAAGGAAGGTAGTTATCTAAGGCTAATCTACTCAAACAAATCTATCTAATGAGAAAACCCTACTAAGAAACTTGAAACTAGGTAACCTAAGTACTTTTGGGCCAAGGATCGATGGATAGTTCTTTAAGAAAGAAAGTAAAATCCCTACTTGAAGCAAACTAGTTCATAACAATACGCAAAAGAAACTATTTAAGCATAATAAGCAAATGACAAAAGCAAACTATTTTAACTTGCCAACCTATATTCAATGAGTAACTACCCTATGAAAGAAAGTAAATAAACAAGCAAGCAAAGACACCTAACTAACCTACTAAAGCAAGTAAGCAAAGAAAACTATCTAACCTACTAAAGCAATAGACAAATAAGCAAAGACAACTAACTAACCTACTAAAGCAAATAGACAAGTAAGAAAAAACAACTAACTACTGCAAGAAATCAAATTAAAACTTCTCATTGAACAACTATCTAGCCTAAGAGGCAAGTGGACTAAATTCTTAATTCAAAACTATTTCTAATTCATGAAAGGAAATATATTTAATTGAAAGCAAGAAGAACTACCAACTAATTCTTAATATATGATAAGCAAACTACTATCTAATCTATCAAAGAAAAGTCTATCTACCCTACAGTAGCAATAAAACTATCTTCTAAACTATAAAAGCAAGAAACTATATCTTTTCTGATCTACAAAAGCAAGAAACTATCTTTAATCTATGAAAACAGGAAACTATCTTTTAACCTATGACAATTCAAATATAATGTTGGTGGTTGTGTGAATGTCTTCGGTGTCGGATAATATCTCGATGGCACTTGACAACAAAGGATAATTCAAGCGGTATAAGCTCAATACTAATCTCAATGGCAAAGTGAAAGGTATGGATTAAACAATCCAATGAGAATTTATCCATGACAAAACAATGTTAGATACCCTGCATATTCATATATTAACCATCAACAACATAACGAGATCATCATTGTACTTCTATACTATGTAAGAAAACTTCATAATTAAATTCAACCATTAACTAAGAATTATATTTGCAATTTAACTCTAGGAAAGAAAATTACCTAAATGAAACTATGCTACATCTATTCTAACAATTCAAACTACAATAAGAAAAATGCTTAAGAACATAAATTAAACTATGATATTGAAAAGTAAACTAACAATCTACATTAACAACTAATTAAACAAGATCTATATAAAAATGAGATAAGCAAGATATAATTAAAAACTGGAATTAACTCTATCCATCCATCAAATCCCTGTTGAAGAAGACCCAAATAAAAACTTTGTTCTATTCTAATTAAAACTTTGTTTTAAACTTGACTATAAAATCATAAATCAAAGAATAATATAACATCTAATTGCACATGGGGTTAGTCTAGGGGCTTGCAAGTCCATTCCTAATCTACAAGATCAATACGTGTTAACACATCTCATCATTCTAACCTGCAAAAGAGCATCAAAACAATTAAACTACAACAAACTAATTAACAAAATAAAAATGCATGTACAGAAAATAAAGAGAACAATTAAATTATGAAATGCATAAACAAACATGAAGACAGTTACCAAACTGTTGGTGGGCCCCCCAACAATTTGTGGTCACTCTCTAAAAGCACACCACGAACTCAGCAGGTCGAATTCACCATAAAAACTCAAAAATGCAGTTATGGCATAATCTGGAAATGTAAAAACTCAAAACAGAGTAAAATCATTTTTCTGTCTATCACACTGACAATTCTAATGCTTAACTTATGTCTGACCACCTCGGTGGTATTTATAATGTTTACAGGCCAAGTGGTCGACCACAGGAGGGTCGAACCACTTCTAAATTTGGAAAATTATAATAAATGGTGCCCTAACTGATAAAACAGAGCGAGCCAATAATCTCCCTCTTGAACAACTAAAACTGAGTTGTCTAAAGCTCAGTAGCTAGAGGGGGCAAGCATGAACAAAACCCACATTCTTTATCTTCCCATCACTAGATGCCAATACCATAACCGCCAAGTCACCCTCCATTTTTGTGCAATACGCGGTGCTGGACAGAGTGTCGGATCAAGTGTTGGAACGAGTACTGGAAGGAGTGTCGGATCAAGTGCTGGAAGCAGAAACATGGTGCGTTTTTTCCCTGTAACACTAGAAAAACATGAATTAGATCTTGGTAATCATAAAACATGACGAATTATACTCGATATAATCATTAAACATGAATTACACGTACCTAGTCTCGATCATACAGTGTTATCATGAAATTCTTCAAAAGGCTCCTTTAAAATATGAAAAACACATATGTACATGCGGCAAAAGTGTATAATAACCGTCATAAAAGTGATCATATCTTGGGCCCAACATTACCGCCACACTTACAATTTTGCAGGTCCCACTGCAAACAAAAAGAAGTTGCCCCTCGTGACTAGGCTTCCTGAAGAGGATTGGCCTTGGAAGTTTCTCCTTCTTGCTGTGAAGACTTAGCCTTGTGCCTCTTGTGTTGCTTCAACTGTGCTCTGAGGCTGCAGTTTGATTTGGTCATCTCATCGACCAATCGTTGAAGAGAGTTAACTTTTTTTTGAAGGATTGCATTGTCATGATGAAGGTGTGTATCTATTGTCTTTCTTTCCTCCAACTATTGGAGAAGCTGATGGTTTTCCTTTTGTAGCTCCTCTATGGTTGGGGCAGAATCGGTGATCTCTGAGGAAGGCTTGGATTGTTTGAGGGATGTGGACAATCTATCAGTTTTAGGATCTAGAGTAGGCATGGGTGAAGTAGGAGTGATGGGAGATTGGTAAGGTGAGGTAGGTTCTGATTTTGTTTTCCTTAGTGGCTCTAATCCATCCGCAGAGACTTCCCTAGGTTTCTTATGAGGGCTCTCAAGGTCAGAGGACACTTGGATAGGATCCAAAGCAAGTGGAGGTTTTGCATAGGGCTTGGTTCTTGTGCTCTGGGTACTCTTCCGAAAGGGTCCTTTACCAACTCGATTGCCTCCCCTCTTGTTTGTGGGAATGATGGGAAATTCTTGCTGCATTACTTCTTGGAGATTTTTAGGTGTAGGATCAAGAGAGAGTGAAGGCATTGGGGGGTTAACAATAGGCTTCTTTTTCTCTTTTCTCTTAGTCTTTTTACCCGCTAAATAAGTAGGGATATCAACAAGATTTTGGTATTGTTCTGGCAAAGAGAGGGTTTGTGCAAAGGTGTTTGGAGTTCTTGGAGAGAGAGGCTTGGATGGAGATATAGTTTTTAGGCTAAGTGGCTTTTTTCCGGTCTTAACTGTCAAGTGAGGGTGTGCAAATTGGTAGATAAAGGCATCTCAATTTTGCCCCTGTTTCTCTAGTTTGGAAAGAACGAGGAGTTTGATCAAGCCATGGTGGAATAGACTATTGTGGGGGTTAGTCACATTCTTCCTCACTTGAGAGGACATCTTCTCCAAGCTTTTGAGAAAATAGAAGGGAAATTTCAAGGGTTGGTTGAATAGAAAATGAGCCAACAATCTAAAATGACAAGCTTTGAAAGTAGAGTATCTACCTTCACATGTAATTAACCTTGTGATGACGATGAGGGGATTGATCAATTATGCCTTTATCCACTCCTTAGATTACCCTTTTTCTCCTGAAATGCTCTCGAATTCGGGCTTAAACACCCTGTTATAAATTGAGCGCGGCAATTGGTAATTTTTGAACCATCTATCTCCCATCCTTGAGAGCTTTGTGGCAGCAGCAATGAAATCTTCTGAAACTTTAAAGGTAAGAGACCCTACATGTGTTGTCTTACCATTGAAACTGACTACAAATTGCATGGAGAGGTCGTCATCATGGCCCTGCAAGCTAGACAAAAATGGCCCCCAGCCTGCACGCAAAAACACTTCTCTGCACTGTGCAAATTCGAGAATGGAAAACAAGTCTGCATAGGAGGAAGGTCTGTATCTCCTAGGCATTGTGACATAGGTGAAATTAACCAAGAAAGGGTGTAATTGAGCCAAACAGTGGCACAAATTGGGCACAGGCCAAACGCGATTTGGACAGGGGACGAATTGGCAAAAGTTGGGCGCGATTTATTAACGCAGGGGAGAGCAAATGGTAAGGGCGAATTGAGATAATAGAGTTCCCAACCCGATTTTGAATGTATCTATAGTGGAGTAGGTTACCCACATGTGTGCACGAGATGCCATGTCTGGGAATTTTCGAATTCAAAGGCTCGTTTTTGGATCAATGTAATGATGCATGGTTAGATCAATGTCCAAGTCTTTTGACTTGGACATTTGATCATAAACATATGAAACATATTTAATCAATGCCTGCAACTAATTCAATTGAATGTAATTGATTTCCAGTTACCTAGAATCTAGGACAGTTACTGGTGTGCAATTCACATGGCACTTCATTTGGCACCTCAAATGACATCTCATATGGCACCTCATACGATACTTCATCCGGTACCTCTATGTTAAGTGCATTTTCACCTCTTGTAATGGATAGCCTGCAAATTTGAAGTGTTTTCGACAATCACAATAGTTAATGAGCAAAGGTAGAATGCTCCATGCTCACTCAATCTTCTTGCATATGACATATAATGTCAAAAACCTACAATGAACAAGTTATAGCAAGCATAAAAATGTATTGTCAAACCTACAATATGTAGCTTTTAATAAAACGATAAACTGATAAAGAGTGGTATGTTAAGTAACCGATAAAGAGTGGTATGTTAAGTATGTGTTCAGTAATTTATAGCACACGGGAGTTAAGCATTTCAAAAATAACATGACTATCAATGTAATAACCTGTATCATAGAAATAATACAAAAATTAATGCAAAGATCTACTTCTCTAGGCGATGATCATTTGTCAGCTCATGAACCCCTGCCCCACACCTAAGTATTGTGACACCTCACAATAAAAAGTATAGGAAACTAGTCAGCATCCCCCAATAGCCGAAGATTTATAGTATGTCAAGTGTAAAGTTAAAATTTCACAGCTTGGTCTAATGAGAGAGTTATAAGATGGCCCCACCTATAGGATAAGAGATCATATATATATATATATATATATAAGAAGAGGTAGGCAAGAGATTTTCAAGATAGTCTTAGAATTATTTCCCAATGGAAAGTTGATGGAGTTCATTAACCTTAGCTTAACCACAGATACTTCATGTCAACTTTGTCTGCAAGTAATGTCGTACATCAGGACAAGTTTAATTTTATTATTTATTTTTGTCATATTACCATCCTCGCTAGGTAGAATGCCCTGCTGCTAGCAAGCTTGTTGAGTACTCCGGCGGGTTTACCTAGTCATACCACAGGTCGATACCCGCTTCTAGCAAACATATTCAGTATCCCGGTGGGTTAGCCTCTTAAACCCTCAGAGACTGGCCCTCCATCCTTTAAGATTTTAGTATAAGATTGCTTATGCAAGAAGATGGGGGAACAACTCTAAAAACAACTTTTTCTTTCTCTTTTTTTCAATTGGGATGGTATTTATGTTAGAGGATGACTTTCTGTTATATTTCTTAGTGATTGTCCCGATGTAAGGGGTACTTAAGCGGACGTGGCCTATCTAAAGATATGATGTAATCAAGCTATTTAGTGTGTAGTGGATGATACCATTGAGAAAGAACAGAAAGGTATCTCTAGGCTCAACTTACTTTCTTCCTTTGTAGTTATTGTGATGTTTCCATGACTAACCACTAATTAGACCTCCTTGTTACTCTTTGATAAAGATACTTGACTCACTTACTTAGGTTTCTTGGAAAAATTTTACGAGAGACCTCTACGCTTGATAGTTATGGTATCACTTCCTTATACAGTGGTGAAGAGTTTCAAGAGAAACTACTTTAGAATGCCTTAAAAAATGAGAATGTTTGCAAAAATATGGCTAATTATAGTAAGTCAATATTCATTTGATTCTTTAGAAAACACAAAATTCAAGTGTAATAATGTTTTGAAGAAATATCCTTGAAACTGTGTACTCCTGGTGAAATAAATACTTACAGAAATCTCTAGAATTGCCTTATTAACAAAATTCAAAAACTATTTACATATATACAATAGGAAATTCAGAAACAATTTCAAGAACAAGGGGGGAATTCCCCATCTACTAAGGCCAATGCCATGTCAGTTGACATGACCTGTAGAAAATCCTCTCTGGAAATGGGCTTATGATAAAACTTAAGTCGGTGTCCATTTACCACAAAGGAGACTTGTCCATCGTCAATTGTTTTAATTTTTACAGCTCTATTTTCATATACATTGTCTACCTCATAAGGGCCCAACCAATGGGTGGTAAGTTTTCCTTTGAAGGTTTTGAATCGGGAATCAAACAATAGATCCCAATCACCAGGTTGAAAGTGTTTCTTCTTGATAATCACAATAGATCCTCTGGTTTTGGACTAATATTGTTCATTGGACGGCATCTTGCCTGATTTCATCCAACTCATTCAATTGTAGGGTTCGTTGCTTCTAAGCCTCATCCAAGTTCAATCTTAATTCTGTGGCAATACGGAAGGTCCTTACTTGGAATTCTATAGGTAAAAGTACTTGTTTCTCGTACACTAGCTCATAAGGAGTGTGCTCAATGGTATTTCTCTAGGTAGTCCAGTATGCCCACAAAGCCTCTAGGAGCCTATCAACCCAATCCCGGTGATGTAATTGAAAAATCTTGGTCAATATGGCTTCCAGAACTTTGTCTGTGGATTCTACCTGACCATTGGCTTGCAGGTGGTATGGAGAATATTTACAATGTTTAATACCATATTTCTCAGTTAGCTCTTTCATCAACTTGGAAGTGAATTGAGTGCCTTCGTCAGTAACAATTTCACGAGGGACACCGAAGAGGGTAAATATGTCTTCATAGATAAATTCGACAACAGACTTCTTTGTAGCCCTGAATAGGGATTTTTCCTCTGCCCATTTGGTGACGTAGTCCGTACAAACCAAAATATAGTTCTTCCTACGTGACATGGGTGAAATTGGTCCTACAAAGTCGAGGGCCCATTTTTCGAAGGGTTCTATCATAAGTTGGGCACGCAAAGGCATTTTTTCAGCTGAAGTATGTCTTCCTATCCTTTGGAAACTATCACAACTTCTCACATATTTGGCAGCATCTTTGAAAATGCTAGGCCAATAGTAACTCGAATGTAGCACCTTATATGATGTATGTTTGTCAGAAAAGTGGCCACCACATGGTCCATCATGACAACTTCATATTATTTCAGGTACCTCGTCCTCTCGGACACATCTATGAATAATCAAATTAGGACCTGTGCAAAAAAGATCATGACCAACCCAAGAGTAATTAGCACTTTGTGTAATAATTTTCCGCTTTTCATGAGGTGACAAATGAGACGGTAACTTCCTAGTAGCCAAATAGTTTTCCATATCCGCAAACCATGGGGTATTGACATAAATGGCAAAGAGGTGCTCATTTGGGAAACTATCATCTACAGGGATATCATCATCCTCATTTTTTATTCGGGGAAGAAACTCAGCTACTACATTATCCTTTCCAGGTCTGTCAAGCACAGTGATGTTAAATTATTGTAATAACAAAAGCCACCTGGTAACTCGGCCATTAGTTATAGGTTTATTCATGAGGAACCTAATGGAAAAATGATCGGTATGTATAAATACTTCATAACCTGTAATGTAATGATGAAACTTGTTAATAGCATGAATAACTGCCAATAATTCTTTCTTGGTAACCGTATAGTTTAACTCGGCAGGGGACAAGTTCTTGCTCACAAAATAAATGGCATAGGACTGTTGGTCCTCTTTTTTCCCTAATACCCCTCCTATTGCGGTGTCGGAGGCGTCAGTGGATATATGAAATGGGAGAGTCCAATTGGGCCCTCTAAGAACTGGTGCCACAGACATCTTAGCTTTCAGGGTTTCAAAAGCAGTTTGACACTGCTCAGTCCAAACAAAATCAACATCTTTTATAAATAATCCAAACATAGGTGCAAAAATCTTTGTAAAATTTTCAATAAACAAGCAATCAAAGACACCTAACTAACCTACTAAAGCAAGTAAACAAGTAAGCAAAGACAACTATCTAACCTACTAAAGCAATAGACAAATAAGAAAAGACAACTAACTAACCTACTAAAGAAAATAGACAAGTAAGAAAAAACAACTAACTACTACAAGCAATCAAATTAAAACTTCTCATTGAACAACTATCTAGCCTAAGAGGCAAGTTGACTAAATTCTTAATTCAAAACTATTTCTAATTCATGAAAGGAAATCTATTTAATTAAAAGCAAGAAGAACTACCAACTAATTCTCAATTTGTTATAAGCAAACTACTATCTAATCTATCAAAGCAAAGTCTATCTACCCTACATCAGCAATAAAACTATCTTCTAAACTATGAAAGCAAGAAACTGTATCTTTTATGATCTACAAAAGCAAGAAACTATCTTTAATCTATGAAAATAGGAAAACTATCTTTTAACCTATGACAATTCAAATAAAATGATGGTGGTTGTGTGAATGTCTTCGGTGTCAGATAATATCTCGATGGCACTTGACAACAAAGAAAAATTCAAGCAGTATAATCTCAACACTAATATCAATGGCAAAGTGAAAGGTATGGATTAAACAATCCAATGAGAATTTAGCCATGAAAAAACAATGTTAGATACCCTGCATATTCATATATTAACCATCAACAACATAACGAGATCATCATTGTACTTCTATACTATGTAAGCAAACTTCATAATTAAATTCAACCATTAATTAAGAATTATAATTGCAATTTAACTCTAGGAAAGAAAATTACATAAATGAAACTATGGTACATCTATTCTAACAATTCAAACTACGATAAGAAAAATTATTAAGAACAGAAATTAAACTATGATATTGAAAAGTAAACTAACAATCTACATTAACCAACAACTAATTAAACAAGATCTATATAAAAATGAGATAAGCAAGCTATAATTAAAAATTGGAATTAACTCTCTCCATCCATCAAAACCCTGTTGAAGAAGACCCAAATAAAAACTTTGTTCTATTCTAATTAAAACTTTGTTTTAAACTTGACTATAAAATCATAAATCAAAGCATAATCTAACATCTAATTGCGCATGGGTTTCGTCTAGGGGCTTGCAAGTCCGTTCCTAATCTACAAGATCAATACATGTTAACACATCTCATCATTCTAACCTGCAAAAGAAAAACAAAACAATTAAACTACAACAAACTAATTAACAAAATAAAAATGCATGTACAAAAAATAAAGAGAACAATTAAATTATGAAATGCATAAACAAACATGAAGACAGTTACCAGACTACCGGTGGGCCCCCCAGCAAGTCGTGTTCACTCTCTAAAAGTACACCATGAACTCAGCAGGTCAAATTCACCATAAAAACTCAAAAATGAAGTTCTGGCATAATCTGGCAATGTAAAAACTCAAAACAGAGTAAAATCATTTTTTTGTCTATCACACTAAMAATTCTAATGCTTAACTTATGTATGACCACCTCAGTGGTATTTATAATGTTTACAGGCCAAGTGATCGACCACATGAGGGTCAAACCACTTCTAAATTCGACAAATTACAATAAATGATGCCCTAACTGATAAAACAGAGCGAGCCAATAATCGCCCTCTTGAACAACTGAAACTRAGTTGTCAAAAGCTCAATAGTTGGAGGGGGCAAGCATGAAAAAAACCTKCATTCTCGATTCACCCATCACTGGCCGCCATTACCATAACTGCCAAGTCGCCCTCCGTTTTTTTGCAATACACGGTGCTGGACAAAGTGTCGGATCAAGTGTTGGAACGAGTACTGGAAGGAGTGCCAGATCAAGTGTCAGAAGAAGAAACATGGTGCGTTTTTGCCCTGTAACACCAGAAAAATGTGAATTAGATCTTGGTAATCATAAAACATGACGAATTATACTCAATACAATCATTAAACATGAATTACACGTACCTAGTGTTGATCATACCGTTTTATCACAAAATTCTTCAAAAAGCTCCTTTAAAATATGAAAAACACATATGTACATGCAGCAAAAGTGTATAATAACCGTCATAAAAGTGATCATATCTCGGGCCCAACAATCAAAAAAATCCTTAAGGATCCTCTTACTCAAATCCTAGTTTTAGGACTCAAAATCCTCTTAAGATATAAATATCCTAAGATATCTCAACTCCTCTCATGTTCTCACACATTCAAGGACATTTACAAATTCAATCCTCACCTTCATCAACAAACCCTATCCTATGTATCTCTTCTCGAAACCACTTAAAACATAGGAAAATATAACAATTACATACTTAGGGAACCAACTCCCTTGGTAAAATGAAAGACCCCCCTAGGTCTCATAAATGAGTTTGGTTGTGGAGGCTAAATTCTCCTGCATCAACTTGTACAAGTTCCCATATTTTGAAACTCGTCCCCAAGCTCTCAATGTTTCATCTTGGCCGCTCCCAAATACTTCCCAAGCTCCTAGAACTCTTCAACCACTCTTTGTAATGTTTCGTTCCATCTCCTAARTTCCCTGGAACACCAGAACAAGCGAAACGAACTTCCTAAAGGTCGGGAGCGGGTCTTGTGTAACATTGATATAAATATATTTAAAATATATATATATATATATATATATATATATATATATATATTAATAAAAATAAATAAATAATTGTTACATTTTATTGTTAGCTTATTTATACAACTTAATTTGTGATGAATGAGGTATTTATTTATAAGTTTCTATTTAAAAACATTTTTTGTTTTCAATATAATAAGTATGCCTTGACCTCTCTTAATAATTACATTGTCTTTTGTTTAATATAAACATGTTTAGCCTATAAATTTAAATAAATAATAAATAATATAGGTACTTAATTAATCAACTATGTGGTTCATGGTAAATAGATCTATCATTATCACACTATTCAATGTCGTTTGTTTAAACCCCTATTTTCTAGGAAAAATTACATCGTGGCAGAACTCCTAACTCCATTTATGTGTTATTGCATTAGCTTGAGATTCAATAAACATACAAAATGTGACTTGGTCTTCCCTAATGGATGACTCTTCCTATCACCTACGACTCTTCATATTTACAATTTATGTTACATGCAATGTAATCCCAAGGATTACGTGTCCAACATTCCCCCCCTTAATCCAAAGGGGTGTTTGTGAGTCCAAGCATTATTATGAACTTTTCAATTTTTTCTCTTCCAAGCACTTTGGTGAATATGCATGCAATTTTCTCATGTGTGGAACAATGTCTCAAGTGAATAGTCTTGGCCTCTACATGCTATTGAATTAGGTGATACTTTGTGTTGTTGTGTTTTGTTTGATCATGGAATCTAGGATTCTTGGACAACTTGATTGCATAAATATTGTCAACTAGAGTAGAATTCACTTGTTTCTCCTACAAATATTCGAGTTGTTTCCTAAGCCACACAAAATCCTTCGTTTCTTCTGAAGTTTCCACATATTATTCCTTTGTTGTGGAATCTCCTGGAACTAACTATTTGTGTGATATCCAGGAGATAGCTACTAATCCAAGACTCATGAGATAGCCTGAAGTTGAAACTCCATTTTCCTTATCCCCAATAACGTATGAATCAGAATATCCAATCAAGTTGAACTCATCCACCTTAGAGTACCTAAGTCCAAAATTCTAAGTTCCCTTCAAGTATTTTAGAACTTTTTTTTGCAGCAAATCAGTGTCTTTTATAAGGATTTTTGGTCTAGTGGTAGTAAGGTAGATAAGACTTCCCACAAGCTATTTGTACTTAGTTGCATCATCACTTGTATTCTTCTTTTGATGTAAGTTTCAAATTTTGTTCCATTAGAGTAGAAACAAGATTACACTCAACCATGCCAAACTTGTTCAATAGTTCTCCAATGTACTTCTTATGGGAGATGAATATGTACTTTGGGTTTTGAATCACCTCAATGCCCAAATAGTAGTGAAGATGTCCCAAATCTGTCATCTTGAAGCCTTTCTTCAACTCTTTCTTTATGGATGCAATGTAGCTTTCATTGTTCCCTGTTATCAACATATCATCTACATATACTACAAGATATACAACAATTTTCCAACTTTCTTGACAAATAAAGTTTCCTCATCAAGATTGTAGCGCTTGAAATTTAATTTCAAAAGATGCCAAGATATATTTTCATACCAGGCTTGTGGTGCTTTTTTTAGGCCATATAAAGATTTCATGAGCTTTCATACCTTCTATTCTTTCCCCTTCACAACAAAGCCTTATGGTTGAGATATGAAAACATTCTCTTTTGAGTCTCCATTCAAGAAAGTAGTCTTCACATCCATTATGTGCTACCATGGAAAATAGAGTATGGATGGTAGCCCATTTTTTTGTGGGGGAAAAATTCTCCTCATAATCAACACCTTATTTATGTGCAAACACGTTTTCCACGAGCGTTGCCTTGTGCTTGTCAAGTGAGCCATTTGATTTGTACTTGTTCTTGAATACCCACTTGCAATTGATTGGTTTGTTCCAAATGGAGGGTCCAACAACTTCCATGTCCCATTCTTGATGAGAGAATCATACTCTTTTTGCATGGATTCTTTCCACTCATCATGAAAGGTGGATTCTTTAAAGGAAGTTGGTTCAAGGTTAGTAGATAAACTCAACTTACAATCATATGAAACATCCATGTCATCTACATCACTTGAGTTTTAATTATCTACATTATCTCCATCTTGTATTGAAGAAATTTTGGTTACTGTCTTTCCGAACTCATCAGAATGAACACTTTCAAGTGTTTTTGTGAGCCATTTTGGTGGATGTTTATGAGATGGTCTAGGTTGCTCAGCTAATTGAGATGGTGTTGAGTTCTTATCTTTTCGATTATCTCAATCACATCATCCAAATGAATTTTAGGTTCTAAAGAAGTGGCTGGAACTTCTTCATGTGGGGGTGATGGTGCTTCAAAAGGAGATTCCATAGATTGACCCAAGATAGGGATCCCCCCTTCAATATGTTGAATCTCATCATCAAATTCTTAATATTTCTTTACACGAGTGAATCTGTCTAGATGATCAATTTGTCTCTCAATAGTTTCATCTTTCTTGGAGGATTCAAGAAATATTACATCTTTGGAAAGGATGAATTTATGTTTTGTCTCATCGTAAAGACAATATCCCTTGGTGGTATTTGAATACCCAAATAGTATGTACTTATGACTCCTTGCATCAAGCTTTCTTATTTTCTCATTAGGAATCAAGGCATAATAGGTGGAACCAAAGAACTTTAGATGCCTAACCGAAGGAATGCGACCATACCACATTTCATAAGGAGTCTTATTTTGAAGAGAATGAAATGGACACAGGTTTTTCACATCAACTCCATATAGAACTACATCAACCCAAAACATCAATTTTACATTCTTGAAAAACATCATGGAATGAACCATATTTAGGAGTGTCCTATTCATTTGTTCAACTACACCATTTTGTTGAGGATTGTATGGAACTGTGGTTTGATGCTTGATCCCATGTTGGTGAAGGTATATTTCAAATTAATTAGATGCATATTATTTTCCATTATCAGTGCGAAGAGAGCCAATACGAGACTGAGCTTCATTTTGAATCCATACATGAAAATTTTTAAAATTTTCAAAATCTTGTGATTTATCTTTCAGCAAGTACACCAACAAATCCTGGTGTAATCATTAATAAAAGACATGATAGATTTTTTTCCATTTGCATAAGGAATAGGTATAGGGATGCACAAATTAGAATGAATCACTTCAATTTTTCTACATGTTCTGGAAGTAGAATCATGAAATGGTTGTTTGCTATGCTTTCCAAGGATACAAACATCACATTGCTTCAATTTCCTAGGAATAGTAGGAAAACCAGAAACACCATTATTTTTCAACAAATGAAGACTACCATAATTAATATGGCCACATATAATTCCACCGAGATGGAATTATACCTCCATGATGAGAGAGGTATGTAGCATTTTGTGTATAGGCAAATGTCCCTTTTAGCTTCAACAATATTCCATCTTCCATTTCGATCATGACAACCATGTTGCCATAATCCTTCCTTATTTCAACTTTTCCACTTAACATATGAACAAAGTGGCCTTGTTGTTAGATGTGAAAAAGGGACAACAAGTTCCTTCAAATCTCAGGAAGATAGAGTACATCATGCAGAAGAAAATCAGGGAGTCCAAGCATTTTGAGCTTGATGGTGCCCACTCCTGAAGGTTTGAGACTTGATTTATCTGAAAAATACACTACACCATCGACATTGTCATTGAAGTCTTCGAAGAAGTCTCTTCGAAATGTCATGTGGGAGGTTTCACCCATGTCAAGAATCCATGCATCTATCCAATGAATATATGAAGTGTTAAACAAATCTTTAGTTACTCTAATATTGCAATGGGAAACAACCTAATGAGTAGATTCAACTGAATTACCTTTTGTTGGTTCTGAAGTTTTACCTTTTTCCTCTTTCTGATTATGTATGTCTTCTTTGATATTCTCCCATGGAACTCTATAGTCACTCTCCTCATGTGACCCATTCTTTTTGCAACAAATACATTGAATATTGGATCTTTCACCTTGGTTGTGTCTATCCCTTGCCTCTAAAAGTATTTATTCCATGTCCTCTTTTGCTACCTTATCCTCTAGAAGAATCATGTGGTTGAATCTTCACTTTCTGAGCAAGGCACACCATCTCATTGGTGGAATGGGTTGAGTTCTTTCCAACATCTTTATCGTGTTCTCCAACTTTCTCCACTAACTTGTCAAATGTTATGGATTTCATTTAACCACTAGCTTGCATAGATTAAAGATAGTGAGAATATGTGGGATAGAGATCCTTGATGAAGGTTGTGAGAGGGATATTTGTCTTCACCCAAGGAATTACGACTTCAATTTCTGAAGCTAAAGCCATAGGGTCATCATTCTTCAACTCTAGGTTGAAGAGATTCACCATTAGTTGTATGAGTTCCAGTTCTGAGTGTGTGTCAGAAAATTCATTCAATCTCTTAAAATCTTTATAGGAGTCATTAATATAAGCAATATGATGGCTCACCTCTTCACTTTCTTTCGTAGAGATCACAAAATATGCTTTCTAGTCTTTGTCCTTCCATATGGCACATTATTTGTATGATGTTGGAATGGGTGGTCTACTACTCTTTGACTTTGCTTCTAAGGAAATAGATTCAAAGCATGATTCTGCTTCTTCTTTAGTGACTACTTCTGCATCACAAATTCCATTCCATAGGTCATTGAAGATCAAAGTGATTTTGATATTTTTGTACCATTCTTTGTAGTTCTCTTTACCATTCAACACCACACCGACAATGGTAATGAGAGAATGCATATTCTAGAACCAAAATGAATACAATGCTTCATTGGCAGTTATTGCGGAGCTGAGTGGTTCACTACAAGAAAGGGTTTATTTATGGGGCGATTTGTGTATAATTCTCTAAGAAAATGATCAAACTATACTTATTGAAAGGATATTCTACGTCAATTCAAGTGGCTTTAGGCTTTCCCTCATGCGTGCCACCTTATGAAAAATGTGTGTGCTATCTACAAGCGCGTCGAATGACTACAAAAATTATGTCCACCTTATGCAAAACGTGTGTGCTATCCACAAGCACCATGCCAAGTGTAATCACCCCTTGCTCGTGACTTGGAAATTGGTCGGTTCTTGGATATATCCAATATTGATGTGAGAATATTCATACCAATATATCTCCAAATGATTGCAAGCTATACCACATTGTAGGTGGAACCCTCTTCTCAAACAATTACCAACTATGATTGGGCCATTGTGAAGTCAGACCAGCATGAAGTTGAGGGACGTGAAGTCAAGGGCTTGAATTCGACGTGTAGTTCATGCAAAGAATAGTTATACAAGACCATTGTATATTGCAACAAGGGCGTGTACAGATGATGGGAAATGTGATTGAAGAGAATGATCAACTTGGAACTGGGCCATTTATTGTTAACAAGCTATTGCGTGAATTAGGGTTTGAAGAAATGAATTAGGGTTTCAAGAAAATAGCATGAGAGACGTGTGCCATGAAAGGAACACATAAATTAAGGTTTATCATGGGGGTAAGCGGCATGTGTTCTGAGTAGAGAGTGACACGCAAATTGGAATGACCTGATGAATTGGCAGAGGGATATAAGAGTGACCAGAGAATGCAGAAGAACTAAGAAGCAAAGAGAAGGTGTTTTATGTTTGCAAGAGGAAAGGAAACACCAAGGAATAAAATCATGTAGTTATCCAAGCTATGATACCACTGTCAAGACAGGTATTGGAAAAAACTCGTAAATCCACTATTGAGTTATTGCATTAGCTTGAGATTCAATAAATATACAAAATGTGACAATTGGTCTTCCCCAATGGATGACTTTTCCTATCACATACGACTCTTCATATTTACAATTTATGTTACAGGTAACACAATCACAAGGATTATGTGTCCAAGTCATTGAATTTATCCCTTAGGATTATATACTATTCCCTAAATCCAAAGAGGTTGGTGTTTAAGTAGTTTCTTATTGCAATAATTTTAGCCTTCGATAAATTATGGAAGCATCATCTCTACTTACATTATGCATTATTATTAAAATAGAGATATATTGTATTTTGGAGAGTATTTTTATAAACTATTCTTGAGGATTTTTTTCAAAGATAATTAGTGATGTGTTTGTATATCTGAGAGTGGAAGAGACATATCACATGTACATTAACATTTATTTTTATATAATTTTAATAAATTAAAAATTGATTTCAAATGTCTAATGTATGAAAAAAGAAGAAGAAAAAACCAATATTTTGTTTTTTTGTAATTAATCAATTTAGATCTATCTTAACCTTTAATCTATCAAGTGTCAAGAGAGATCAAATCCCTTAAGTTGAAAACCATTTTGAGAGATCAAATTCCTTAATGTGAAAACCATTTTGAGAGATCAATGAAACTTTAGTACTTATTTTGAATTGTTTTATGTCATTTAACCTAATAAAACACTCAGAAGTTGTTTTCTTACGTAGATGTCTTTGAGAGATATAATTGTTTACATAGATTTTTGGATCTGGTGGCATTTTTTTCAATTTCTTCGATAGGTATTATGCTCTTTACTAGCATGTAGAGTACGCACAGCCCCACCTGCATATTGCATTTTTCCATATCAATCACATATTCACCTTAGGATCGACCCCACTAACTTGCGACATAGAACCTTCTTTTTGTTTAGAAGTGTTGTAATCCATTTGGTAGAACCTAGCGTTCATGAGTACCCTAGTTAGACCCTAGATTTCATTTTGGCACCCATGCTGAAATAATTTCATAGGCTCAAGAGCCTTGTTTAGTCCCTCCATGAATTTGCAATGATGCTACATATCTTCGTCTTAATCTATTTCTGGATAATACCCATGAGGCTCCCTTATTTATGTATTTTGGTCATTATAAGCATTTAGGGTAGGTTTCACTCCACCTTCATAATGCATCTATCTTTACCGATCACGATTACACCATAGTTTCAAGCCCATTCATTATCAACATCACACCCTCAAAGTTGGTTTAAAGGTTTTTTTTACGAATGGTTGAGCTTACCTCTTCATGAGTGTCCTAGTTAGTACCTTACTAGCCATTTTGACACTCATGTTGTAGTTTTTGTAGGCTCGGAAGCTCTATTTCGTACTTTCATGAATTTGATATGTAGCCTCATTACTTCTTCTCAAATATTTCTGGCGAAATTACCCATAGAGCTTCCCAACTTTTGTATTAAGTTGTATTTGCATTACATATTAACTGCTCGCGATTTTGGGGCCTAATGTTGGATTCATCTTGTTGTTCTATAATCCAATTGTATGCATTCTCGAATAGTCAGCAGCCTTGCAATATTTTTCCTTTGTGACTTGACACATTTATCCCTGGAGTAAACATTCCCCTAAGCATCCATATCCTACATGTTTTTTCTTGCATTACACATAGGTATGTTCCTTGCACTTGGAAATAATTCACTCACCCGTGATGATCATTTCCTCCATTGTACTATAGCATTATTTTATTATTTTTTAGGATTTATAATATGAAATAGACAAAAAAAATTAAAAATACAAAAAGAAGGATGGGAATGAGTCTAAATTTTTTTATATTACAACTACTTATGTCACCCTTGAGCAAAGAATAGTCTTATGAGTCCTTATCTCATCATTATGGGTTTAGTGTGGCTTTAGGAGACCTTTCCTTGTCATTGAGATGAATCTCCTCTGATTGGTTATTCTTCCAGTCATATGGAGCCTCTGTTGATACCTCCTATGTCATAAATGTATCCCAGTCTATGCTTCCTAAGTCACATTTTTTGTTGTGTCTTTGTTCAAGGGAAGTTAACCTGTTTTGGCCACTCTATAGAAACCTTGTATTTCCAAGTCGGCCTTCCCATGTGAGTCAAATATTTCTCAGTTTCACAAGTATCTTTGTGTCCCACTAATGCTAGTATAGAAGGTCCCCATTGACTTCTCACTAGTGGGTATGCTCTCATCGACTCCAACACATTGCTCTGAGAGTATGACCTAGAGTTTCACCCTGGGCTTATTTTCATTATCGATAGGTAACCTTGCACTCAACATATGACAAAACATAATTGGTCACTGACTGAGTAGTTTCCCTTGTGCTCAACATCAACAAAAAGAATCACACATAGGGATTCATGCAATACCTTGGTTTCCATTTGACCCCATTGGTGGATTCCTCATCTTTTTCAGTAGTCTTCATCGTTGGCTACTATTCATAGAGTCTTTTTCATGCATTATTTTATCTGGTGCATGTTGGAGTCGTACCTCAGTATGGTCCTTACAATATTTTCATCTGAGTCCTTCCAAATATTTGGCCTTCTCCTGACCCTCGTGTTGGATGATGGAGGATTCCTTAATTCCTTCCTTCAAGTAGATCTCTTCCTATCAAATTCAACACATATTTCTCTGGGACGGGGATCTAGATTTTTTATTAGTACCTTAAGACTTGTCGTGATCAGCGGTAGATTCCCTCTCTATTGAAAATGGGAATACATCAATGTCTCTTGATCGATATATTCAGTGTTTGACATCATATCATTTATTCATACTTGTTACATTGCACTAGGTACCTTGATGCCCATTATCATCATCGGTGGGTTGTCTCGCATTTGTTAATAGTATACATCAATGGAYGGTAATCAAATGTTGTCTTAATGTGTTTGACTTCAACTCCTTTATTCGCATAGTGCATACCCATACSATCTCATTAATATTGAAGACTTTGTGTGAAGTACGAGCATCACCCCTTTTTTGCTCCTACCCAGCTTATATCGATTGTACCACCCTCAGACATTGGTACTTKCATAGGATTAGTTTTTTAACTCATTTGGCTCCAGATATCCTCTGATTTGATCTTGAGACATAGCTCCATTGTGTATCCATTTGTGGATATTATCTACATTTTTTCATGGATCCACTATGTATTTCTTCATGGCCATGATTGTCGCTCTTATATATCACATGTATCCATTGTTTATAGTTTTCATGGCCATGGACATCAGTCATATTTATATCATTCATGGATCCACAACGTATTTGATTAGCAACCATGCTTACATCATACTCAAGCATGGGAATTCCCAACTTGAGAAGAAAGTATCTTACTTGTTTCTGTTGTAGTTATTTTTTTGGGATTGGTCTTCAACTACTCCTACCCAATGGCCCCTCCACTATCTCATGACTTTTGTAATGTATTTCAGCCATCAATTTCTCTTATGACCTCACACGTTAGGGGGCATATGTTGTAGCATCATTTGACACTATACATGCATATGATGACTCATTGGCCTATGTTGCATCCTTTTCTCTGCTTGTAGGGCTTAAATCACCCTTTTTCCTCCTCAAAAACTTATTTAAAAACCCCATTTGTCAAAGTGTATGTGACTTTCCTTAAAGAAACTCACATACGTATGCGGGTTCCCTGTTAGAAACCTATGTACATGTTAATCTTGGCTCAAAAATATATAATCCCTACATTTCAAATAGAGTTTACAGGATTTTCCATTCCCTAACTTCCTAAATCTTATACATAATGACTCCAACCATCAAAATGGAGTATAAAAGAGATCCTTAGGGTGGAGGAAAAACATGGCTAAGAAATGCACCATTATGTTGGCCTTTTGAAGATTATCATGCAAGTACCTTGTTTTCTTAGTGAGATCATCCCCTCTACCTGGAAACCCTTGTTTCAATAATTTTCATTCACCTTATCTTGTTAGGAAGAACACCATTGTCTTCCTTGAATCTGCTTGAGTGTAGAGTGTTGGAGGCACTCCTATACATTTTTAGCCTTGGGTGGAGGAACTTGGAGCCTAGTTCCAGGATGTTATCGCAGTGGTTACCGGTTGTAACCAACCCATTTTTCTATTATTAATTAAATGAATCTCATTCTCATCCGATTCATTGTGTTGATTTATGATTCTGATGATATCATATGTATGTTATTTTGAATCTAACATTTAATCTAGATTGTTTACAATTAGTTAGTTAGCGGATAATTACTTTCTTGCAGCTGCATATTTATTTGTCTGCATGACTTTCTGAAGTTTATTGAGAAGGGATTCCATAGCCAAAGACATCAAGTTGGATATACTCCAAATGTAGGGTTCCAAGTGCACTTTGTTTCCCTTTTCCTGAAAGTTAGTTATCATAAGTAGTTATTCATAACTGATTGTTTAATTAGAGTTTGAGACAAGTTTATTTGGGTTTCGATCTGTTGTGGTTGTGACCCAAAGACCATAGGGAGTAATTTCCCATAATAGGGGGTAGAAACAAGACCCTTTTTTAGTGCATCAAAATATTCCAGATGAAAGGGTCCCTATTTTTCAACAAGTGCATAAAGCCCTTGGTGTTGTCAACATAGTTAGCGATAAACAGATCAAGAAGAAAAAAATTCCTTGCAAACTTTGAAGTTGTCAAATATTTTGCGAGGGAGGCAACTGAATTATTACCTCAACCTTTAATAGATAGACCATGATCCCCTTGTTGGAAACAATAAATGTCAAAAGACACCTCGAGACGACACAGAAAATGCACTTATTAGGATTCAATCAAATACAGTAATATCAACATCTCTAAAATACAATTTGAAGTTGAGACAAATGATCTACTCTCTTATGAAAGCGAGCAACAAGGTCATCAAGATAAGCTTCATAAATATGCTTGAGATCATTGAAGGCAAAAGAAGTATGCCACTAAAATGTAGCTCCATCATTTTTAAGGACAAAAGGCATATTTAGATATGTGAATGTACCCCAAGGAAATATAATGTCAATTTATGTTGGTCCTCGGGTCAGATATGGATCTAGTTATAGCTAGAGAATCCATCCATAAAAGAAAATATATCACTTTCCGCACACTCATCAATAATATGATCATTAAATGGTGTGGGAAAGTTGCCCTTTGGACAAGCCTTATTCAGATGTTGAAAATCCATGAAAATGTGAATGGCTCCTTTCTTCTTATTAATCAGAAATAGATTTGACACTCTTTCAGTAAGGGGAACTAGGTAGATAAAACCATCCTTGATAAGTTTTTATACCTCTACCTTAATTGTTGTTTCCTTTCTTGGGTTAACTAGTCGTAACTTTTGTCGAATAGATTTCATGTTTTCATAAGTTCTTATTTCATGTTGCTAGTGGGAAAAACCCCCCTACGACTACACTAGGGTTCATAATGTAGGTAGATCAATTAATCGTCTAAAATTCAACTACTTCTCTAACTACCCCAAACATACCAAAAGTCATACAAGAAAAGCAAAGATGAGAGGGATCGGGTAACTATACCTAAACTCGACATCTAGTGATGATCCTCTCGTGCTTGAAAGCTTCGTTGACTGCACGCCTCCTCCCAAGGCTGGCCTACATTCAAAGATAAACAAACATAAATCTACATGCATGTTATTCATATACAAATTAGGGTCAGATGTTAGAATTTCAAAACATAAACCATTAAAATCATTCAATACACCATGATTTGGGATAGGAAAAGTACTTCTTTTACTAATAACTCAATGATTATATCTTTACAACCAAAGCTGACTATTGCTCCACGAACCTGGTCTGGGCTCCTCTTCACCAAGCTCCAAGTGCACCTTTTCATGGCTTCTCTTATCAACCATTTGATCTCTTCTTGGGAAGTGAATGGGTTCTGATGGAGGAAGAATGGCTAATTGGGGAATGCTGAGGCAATTCTCACAAAAGGGGTGCAATAACTTGGGCAAGGAGGGGATGTGAAACGGGCAGAGTTTCATTGTTCTTATGTCTAGATGTGGAATGAGACCCCAAAAACTCATTTTATATGACAAAAGGATGGTTATTCGGTTGGGTGATGGGCTATAGCAGGTGGATTAGTTGGGAAACTACCCAGTAGCCTGTAATCTCAACGAATTCCTTGTAACTTTTTATTTTTTGCAACTTTTGCAAGTATACACAAGTTGTAATGGTGCAGCATGCATATGTACATGGGTTGTAGTGGTGCAAGAAACGTATGTACACGAGAAATATTGGTGCAGGGCACGTACATCTTCAAAAAATGGGTTTTTTAGAAGAGCAACTCAATGGTGGCTTGGAAAAAAATGAAAGTAAGAGGGCCAAAGGCCAGGTATGCATGTGTAGAGAAATTTAGGGTTATAACAGATGCCCCCTAATGTGTGAGGTCAAAAGAGCATCTAGTGGCCTAAATACATTACAAAATATTCACCAATGTACGAAATGAGTGAGCCCGAGACCAGAGTTCGGGAGGTGCCATCTGCAAAAATAACAATTATCTCTCTAAGGCAGGCATACCCATGCTCAGGATGAAATAAATCATGGATTTCAATGAAATACATTGCATATCCATGTCATATAACTATATAAAGTGTAGTCGTGAGCAATACACATCAGATCTACATCTCAAAATCAAAGATATACAAGTATAGTATCCATCTTCAAGAAGCCAATACTGCCTGATGGTTGGAGATGCGGTCTTGATAGCTCAAGCAACAACTTCAAGATATTCATAACTTGGGTAGGAGTACAATGTGAGTGTATGAATTCACTACCCAGAGGTCTTCGACGGCTCGTCGGGAAAAGACAAGAGGATCTCAATGATCAGGTAGAGAACTTCATTGATTTTGAACAAGGACTTGATTGGACTTTTAGGATGGTCGGGTCATGATGTTAGGGTCCTAACCCACACATAGGTAGAACAATGTATTCGGATGTAATAAAGGTCAATATTAATAAGGCCTTTCAATAAAATAGAATAAGGCGGATGTAAGAAGACCTAATAGAATCTTCCGCTTCTAGAAGGATCTTCCTCTAGATGCTTCTTTTTAGTATAAATAGGAGTCTAGGGTATGAGAACCCTAGCTTGGATATTATTGTAATAGAGATCTGCTCAACTGGAGGTTTCCCCCTCGAAGAGGCTCATGAACATTGCTTTCAGATTCAAAGTGTTATTTCTGTTATTATTCTCATATCATTTAAGTGTTATTGTGGTGAATGTTCTGGTTATATTGTTGTTATTATGCCATTTCTAGCATTTTATTTCTGTTCTGCATACATTTTATATCTAGCATATTACAAGTGGTATCAGAGCACTTTCCTCGGCAGAAAGTGTCGGTTAAATTTTTTTTTCAAGGTAGAGACGTATTCCGGCGTCTTTAAGCCACAGAGATCTGTTGTTATGCGCATAAACCTGTGGTTGAGGGATTCATACACGTAGGAAATACAAGTGGTACTTAAGCGCACATCTGTTGGCCACCCTTGTAACCCCTGTTGGTACCCCTTCGAGTGGTAGCACATCAGACAACACCTGTGTACGGATCGGCCTAGATTACCTGAAGCACTCTTTAGATAAATTGATCGATCTCCTGACTGTTATAGAGTCACCGAGAACAGCACTCGGGAAGATACTCTCTAGTACCTGGGTAGTCGGGTAGTACGGCTAAGGGTATGATCTATCCTCCTTAGTTAGTGCCCTGAGATATTGGGTCGAGTACTACTATTGGACCCCGCACGTATATCAGATAGTTATAGAACGGGGAAAACCCTTGTCTGTAGAACCCTTGAATACATAACCCTTGGGGACAGAAACATAAACAAATTAAAATAGACAAGATCTATTGCCGCACAACTGTGTTCGGGTTGCCAAGTAAATGCACATTTCTTTCTAGTTAAGCATTTGGGAATTTCCTCTCTGCAGTATTCTTCAGGGCGGAGTATAACTCCGTAGGTCTGGAAATATTTTCACCATTATTTGAGACCTATTCCATTGGATTCATCTCTTCGCCCTCATCACATTCATCCATATCATTTTTCGGCAAAAACTTTTACCCCGCCCGCCCCTTTTTAGTTCCCCCATCCTCGTGGCCCATACCCGTAGCCAAGACTTGGAAGCTCGCTTCAACACCTTGCAATCTGGTCTCATCAAGACCCAACAAGAAGTGAAACAAATTAGTGCCAATGTTTCCACCATCAATACAACCATGCAGTCGTCAATGGAGGAAATCAAGCAAGACCTCACCACCTAGCTTGAATCAGTCTTTTCGGCACTATGCACCAAACTGCACATCCCTACAGATAACCCTTCCTCTTCCTCACTTCCACAGACTGAAGGTGATCATTCCTCTCATTCCCATAACTTTCAGAACCATCACTTTCAACGTGACCTACACCTTCCGCGGGTGGATGTGACCAAATTTGATGGCTCGGACCCCACTGGTTGGGTAACGCAAATGGAACATTATTTCTCTTTATACGACATTACAGGTGACTTGGCCAAACTCCAATATGGTGTTCTCCATCTAGATCAAGAACGTTGGCAATGGTGGCAATGGAGAAAAACTTCGTCAAGGGTATATTGCTTGGACACACTTTGTGGCAGAGCTTTATGAACACTTTGACACTGACACCAACCATTTGGGTCATTTGACAAAGTTAAAACAATTAGGAATAGTGGAAGACTTTATAGTTTCCTTTGAGCACCTGCCTTTTAGAACAAAGGGCATGTCTAATGCCTTTTTCCGAGAGTGTTTTATCAGCGGCCTCAAGGATGAGATTCGGGCCCATGTCCTCATGGCTCGGCCTCAAAGTTGGGTGGAGGCTACTAAAAGAGATAAATAAGCACAACAGGTTGTATCTTCTCAAAAGAGAAAACCCTCCTTTATCCCTCGCCCTAAACCAATAAATCCCACTACTCCCTCTGCTCCACTCAAGATCCAAAAATTGACCAGGACTGAAATGGCTAAACGCCAACTAAAAGGCCTTTGTTATAACTATGATGACAAATATTTCCCAGGCCACAAGTGTAAAGAACAAAATCTTTTTATGGCCATCTCCAAGGATATTTCAGAAGAGGATGTAGAAACTCCCCTTGTATCTGAGTCACCTGAATCCACTGACATAACCCCTCCCTCAGACCCTCCCGAAGTAGAACCGGTCATTTCAATGGCTTCTCCGCTCCCCAAACCATCAAGCTAATCAGTTACATCAAGCATCGAAAGGTCATCATTCTATTTGACAGTGGCAGCACCCATAATTTTATTCATCACCGCATTTCCCAAGAAACTCATTGCTACATCCATGTCATCAATAATTTCCAAATCATGATTGCCAATGGTGGTTCCATGAAATGTGGAGGGTCTTGTGAAAATGTGTGTCTCCAAATTGGTGACTACCACCTGAAATCCCATATGTTTGCTATCGACATGGGAGGTTGTGACATTGTGTTGGGTGTAGACTGGCTAAGGACTTCTGGTCTCATTCTCATGGATTTTAAAGAATTAACCATGAAATTTGACCAGAAGGGGCACCAATATAAGTTCCAAGGCATCACCGTCGACTCACCTGAGATCATTAGTTTCTATGGCATGGAAAAGCTGCTCAAAAAAGTTCATTCTGGTGTTATCACCCAACTCCATGCCATACAAGCAATAGAGACACCCTCGGTCCCACAAGACCTCCAAGCCATCCTTTCTAGACATCAATTGGTCATTTCCACTCCCCAAGGAATCCCTCCTTCCCATGGTGTTCATGAGCATTCCATTCCCCCTGTACCCGGAAGCCTTCCTCCCAATATCTGTCTGTATCGTCACCCCTTTTCCCAAAAAAATGAAATTGAGAAAATTGTCCAGGAACTCCTTAATGCAGGCATTATCTGCCCTAGTACAAGCCCCTACTCTTCTCCTGTGTTCATGGTCCTGAAGAAAGAAGGTTATTGGCGAATGTGTCTTGACTTCCATGCCCTCAACAAACTTACCATCAAAGACAAATTCCCCATTCCTATCATTGATGACCTCCTGGATGAATTGAGTGGCGCCCAATTCTTCACTAAACTGGATCTTCGTTCGGGCTACCACCATATACGTATGAAAGAGGCAGACATTCCCAAGACTGCCTTTAGAACTCATGAGGGCCACTATGAGTTTTTGGTCATGCCCTTTGGCTTGTGTAATGCCCCTTCCACCTTCCAAAGCCTCATGAATCATGTCTTCCATCCTTTTCTCTGCCATTTTGTCTTAGTTTTCTTTGATGATATCCTCATCTATAGAAAAACCTGGACAGACCATCTTGCTCATGTGGATCGAGTTCTCCATCTACTCTCTCAGCACCAACTTTTCCTGAAACAGTCTAAATGTGCTTTTGGCGCCTCAGAAGTAGAATATTGGGTCATCTGGTTGGCAAGGATGGCATCAAGTTGGATCCTAAAAAGATTGAAGCTATGCAAGATTGGCCTCACCCAAATACTCTTAAGAGATTGCGTGGATTTCTAGGCTTAACAGGGTATTATCGCAAGTTTGTTAAGAATTATGGGAAGATTGCAGCACCTCTCACTGCTCTCCTCAAAAAGAACTCTTTCAATTGGACTCCAGCCGCTGCCCAAGATTTTCAAACCTTGAAGATGGCCATGTGCACCACTCCAGTCCTCGCCCTTCCCAATTTCACAAAGACCTTTGTGTTGATATGTGATGCCTCAGGGAAAGGAATTGGTGTTGTCCTTATGCAAGAGGGTCGACCTTTGGCCTTTACCAGCAAGCAACTATCTGAAATAAATCTGGGCAAATCCATCTATGAAAAGGAAATGTTGGCTATTCTGCATGTCGTTGATCTGTGGCACCCTTATCTATTGGGGAAACGTTTCCAAATTAATATAGACCATCAAAGCCTCAAGTATTTTCTGGAACAACGCATTTCCTCCCCAGAACAACAAAAATGGGTGACTAAGATCTTTGGATATGATTATGAGATCATTTACAAGAAAGGCAAAGACAATGTGGTTGTGGATGCACTTTCCCAAAAATATGAAGATGAAGGATCCCTTTTTTCTCTTTCATTCATTGTATCAGATTGGCTTCAAGCCCTTCTCCAGGAATGGCTACAAGATCCCAAAAGTTCGCAGTTGATCCAACAATTGTAGTCCAATGCTCCAGCTTCCCTAGGGTACTCTTGGCTCCATGATGAACTTCGATAAAAAGGCTGTTTGTATTTAAGTAAATAGTCAAATCTTAAATCCACAGTACTTTCTGAGCTTCATGCTACACCCACAGCAGGGCACTCCGGGTTCACCAAAACCTATGACAGGGTCAAACGTTCCTTTTTCTGGGATGGTATGAAACAGGGCATTCGTAATTTTTTCACTGAATGTGATGTGTGTCAACGCAACAAGGGAGAAACAGTCAAATCTCCAGGCACACTACAACTGCTCCCGATTCCACCTGCTATTTGGAAGGATATCTCTATGGATTTTATTACCGGCTTACTCAAATCAGGAAATAAAACAGTCATCATGGTGGTTGTTGATCGCCTTTCCAAGTATGCTCGTTTATGCACCCTTCAACACCTGTTTACAACATCCACGGTGGCTCAAATTTTCATGGATTAGGTCTTCAATCTTCATGGCATGCCACACTCTATTGTTTCTGATCGCGACCCAAATTTCATAAGCAATTTTTGGCAAGAACTGTTCAAGATACAAGGCACCGAATTGCATATCATCATAACTTATCATCCCCAGACTGATGGCCAAACAGAAGTTGTCAACAAGTGTTTGGAAACATATTTGAGGTGTTTTTCCTTAGAAAATCAAAATCAGTGGGCTCAATGGTTACCCCTAGTTGAATGGTGGTACAACACTTCATACCATACAACTACACACATGACTCCTTTTGAAGTGGTATATGGACAGAAGCCACCTTCAGTTCTTTCATACTTACCGGGTGCCTCGAAGGTCCAGGCGATTGACCTAACACTTACATCTCGAGAGGCTATTCTTTGTACCCTCAAAGAGAATTTAGTCATGGCACAGAATCGCATGAAGCAAAAAGCATATCAAGGTCGCTCTGAATGTCAATTTACAGAAGGGGATCAGGTGTATCTTCGGCTACAAACTTACAAGAAAAATTCCCTCAAAGCCAAGCATTGTCAGAAGCTAGTGCCCAAATTTTATGGTCCTTGTATCATTCTCAAGCATGTGGGACAAGTATCCTATCAGTTAGCTTTGCCTAGCCATTCGAAGCTACATCCAGTTTTTCATGTTTCATGCTAAAGAAGGTGATTGGAGCTAAGTGCCAAATTCAAACCAAACTTCCAGAGTTAGCTGAAGAAGGATCCATTTGGCTACAGCCAGAAGCAGTTTTGGACCAGTGTGAGTGTCGCCTACATCAAAGAACCATCAAGGAAGTGCTAGTCCAATGGAAAGATACAACTCCAGCAGATGCCACTTGGGAACCAGCTACCATTCTGCAACAATTTCCTCATCTAAGGCCTTGAGGACAAGGTTGTTTTTAAGGGGGAGGACATGTTAGGATCCTAACCCACACATAGGTAGAACAATATATTCAGATGTAATAAAGGTCAATATTAATAAGGCCTTTCAATAAAATAGAATAAGGCGGATGTAAGAAGACCTAATAGAATCTTTCGCTTCTAGAAGGATCTTCCTCTAGATTCTTCTTTTTAGTATAAATAGGAGTCAAGGGTATGAGAACCCTAGCTTGGATTTTATTGTAATAGAGCTCTGCTCAACTGGAGGTTGCCCCCTTGAAGAGGCCCATGAACATTGCTTTCAGATTCAAAGTGTTATTTTTGTTATTATTCTCATATCATTTCAGTGCTATTGTGGTGAATGTTATGGTTATATTGTTTTTATTATGCCATTTCTAGCATTTTATTTATGTTCTGCATACATTTTATATCTGGCATATTACACATGAGGTCAAGCGACAAATTGCAGAAAGGTTGACTCAGGTTGGGTGAAACTTCCCTTGGACAAAATCACGAAAGATGATCAAACTCAAGCAGCATGATATTGACATAAGTTCATGATGCAGGAGGCAACGCAAACTCTCCATGTGTTTGGAAGAGTAACCAAATGGAGGAGGACACATCTCTATGTAGCGAGAACAAATTTCTAAGGTCATATTAGATCCCAATTCTTGACGAACAAATGGAAGAATGTGCTTTGTCCAAGGGTGACTCATTATGCTGCCAAAAACAAAATATATATTTCTCGTCCCCTCTTTTTGGGTTTATTATTATTTTTTTTGTCTTCTTCAATTTTTTAAAGAGCTTCGAAAAAGAAAAAAAGAATGTTATGTTACAAAGGACGAACAAGTGTTGCAAGAAAGCATATTGGTTCCAAGCATAAGGAACACACCAATGCTCATATTAAGGAGACATGTGTAGGAAAAGGACACTCGGGGAAAATTCCTTCATGGGTCAAGGTGTTATGTCGCAGAGGCAAAGTGCTACAAGGTTTGTGTATAAGGCATGTTTCAAAGGTTCAGTTGAGAGAAACATGGAGCCGAACTTAGTCCAAAGATGCAGAGATGCAAATGCGATTAGTAAGACACAATGAAACCCCCTTCAATGTAATTTTAACGAGCCTAGAGAAGGTAAGCTCGGTAGTTTTTTCACGTTTAGAGAGTCTGAAAAAATGTAAAAAAAGACTCCAAAGGGTACATTTTTCGAAGATAGTCTAGTCTGTTCGAAAAAGGGGTAAACTAGCACCGAAAAGACGTCTATTTAAAACCATTTTAATGAGTGTGACAAAGACAAGATCACTCAAAAATATTTTCAATTTTAAGGAGTCTGAAAAGATCTTAACTATGGACTCACAACCTTTTTCTGGATTTAGTCTCCTTAGCTCAAAAAAGTATAAAATTTACTAAGGAGAAACTCTCCCAGTGAGACAAATCTCTCGAGGCGTACCTTTTCCTCCACAATCCACAGGCCGAAAAAAGGGGGAAACTCATTCCAGTAGATGTTCTTTTGGACCAATTTAACGAGTGTGAAGGAACAAGGTCACTCGACGATCTTTTCAATTTTAGGGAATCTGAAAAGAGCTTAACTATGGACTCCGTGGGGGTTTCTTTTTCGTAAGTAATCTCCAAGGCCCGAAAAAGGTGATAAACTGAAACCAAGGAGAATGTTCCTTTTTCTTAAATTTAGTCCCTCGGGCCTGAAAAAGGGTTAAACTTATACCTGAGAATACTCTTCTAGCGAACCGAAGTTCCTAGAGTATACCTTTGTTCGTAAAATTAACCATCCGGACCAAAAAAGGGGTAAACTATCGTCGGACAGACGTGCCTTCAAATTTGAGTTTGGCAAGCATGAAGGAAAACAATATCGCTCAACAATATTTTCATGTTTATAGAGTCTTAAAAGGGCTTAAAGAAGACTCTGAAAGCTTACTTTTCTCAATTAATCCAAACAAGATTGAAAATCATAATGTAGTCTCGTCTGATGTTGCTTTTGGATTTCAAAGCGAGCTTGAAAGAAAACAAAGCATGCTTATTTTGGAAGTCCCGAGGGTGAGGCCAAGAGTGATGGTGCATCAAACAAATGAGGCTCAATCTTATAATCATGACGGGACTAACAAGGAATCCCGAGCCTAAAGTCATTAAAGACAACATGGATGCCTAAATGCAACAAGGATCTATCTAGGGCATCCATGTGAAGGTAGGCTATACCACCTAATCACGACACTTCTAAAAATGCAAAGATGTTTCCGTGTTGCACTTCAATGGGATCAATCCTATGGAAAAATGAAAAAGACAACAAGATGCAGAAAGTGGAGGTGAAATCCTAACGTATATGCAAAAAGTTGGAAAAAATGACTTTTACCAAAGGACCTTTAAAATTGACCCATCTCCCAAAAAGTTACCAAACCAAAAGGCAAAGTGTATCATAACATCCAATAAGAAACTCAAGAACGAGATTAAATGATTTTCAATCTAGAAAAAATGACAAAGGGGGTCAAAAAGGTGGCAAAAAGGGCCAAAAAGTCTATAAATAGAAGCTAACAACTCATTTTCACCATTGCAATTTGAAAATTACCCAAAAGGTAAAAAGGACCCCTTTGCTAAAGAAGTTGATTACGAGATCTTCAGAGGAGGAAACGAACTTCCGCTCAGACCAAGTAACTAAAAACTCATGCCTCTTGCATTTCCATTCCTCCTTTTTTCATTTATTTTTGTTTTTAGGGGGGTGCGCTCTCCTTAAAAAGGGCGGCCCTACGTGTACGCGGTTTGTCTAAGGACAACCCGCGTATGTACTCATGTAGAAAAYAGTCTTCCCATGTACATAAGCTACTGTGACCAAAACAGCCTGCGCACACCCTCAAAATCATGGAAAAAATAAAAATGCAAGAGCTAACTCCCCTTTAAATTGTCATGGAATAGGATGCATGTCCAYTGGAGGGAGAGGGAACACGAGGATATTGATATCTTGGTCGACGAGGACCCTGCTATCATTGTCGCATTGAAACAATGTGGGTTGTGGAAGTTCTTCTTGTGCYCGTTTATGAGGGCACAACCTAGGTTACTAAACATCCTGGTTGATTATTAGCATCCAGATGCAGAGGCGTTTATGATAGAGGGGCAGTCATTGAATCCAATGAATGAGGACATATACTTCTTGACTGGCCTCTCGAGGAGAGGGGAGCCAGTCAATCTGCACACTTTTCCCCCTGGGCCTTTCAACATTCAAGACTACATCAGGATGCATTGTGAGGCCGGCACTGAGAATGTGGGTTATCAAGTGCCCATTAACAAGATCACAAAATTTTCACTGAAGGTGATCCTATTACTTATTGGGTGGATCATTGGATCCACGGCCCTAAACAAGGCTTCCTGGGTGCACATGCATTGTGTAATTCAGTGCCTAGAAGCACATATTTACGACTGGAGCACGACCATTCTCACTTGCATGAAGAGGAAGCTTATAGATTTCTAAGAACGTAGCAACAAGACATTCGATTTTGATACCATTCTATGCTCATTCTTCTTTGAGAGACTGTATGGGGGCATGTGGCCTCCTTCCTAGCAGTATGCAAATGGGAAGCATTGATGCCTCGACAGGGGGGAGGAAGGACCATAGAGGCCTTCGACGAAAAATTCTTCGACTGGTGGGCACGATAGATTCCATCCATAGAGGACTACCCCTATGTTGGAATCAACTTCTCCAGAGATCTGGACATGCCTGTACCTCCCGGAGAGGAGCGAGGAGAGATAGGTATATGTTTTTAAAATTATTTAATTTTTAATTTCTTTTATATAATCATTTTTATATGCATCAGAGTACTGACATCTACGTATCTATTATGTACAAACGTGGGACTAGTGTGCCCAGCAGACTTCGTGAGGACTCGGTGACGTCCTCGACCAGAGGTGGGACCAGAAACATACAATGGACCAGCAACCGTAGGGGGACCTCCATCCAGAGAGGCTGAGAGAGTTTTGAGGTGAGTGGAGAGGAACCTCACCACGCTCACTTGTACCATTCACATGGTTGAGATCGAGGATCTCCCTCCATCCATGCGGCCTCATGTAGTTAGGGTGCCATGAACTTGGGTCCAACTTTTTCGGCATTTGGCTAACGTCATCATTCACTACGGCAGGGCCAATAGGCCCCGAGCTTAGATAGGTTGGAATTATTATGTGTCGAGAGCACTTTTTGTATATTTTTTAGGGCATAATCCCCATGATGTATACCAGATCTTATTTTTGAGGCGTTCGCGCCCACCTATGTACTCTGACACTTTTTGACATATATATATATATATATATAGGGAAACGTCGGTGTAAAGTAGGATCATAAACGCAGTAAACTCCATTTAACTAGGACACAACCAGCTGAGCATCTAAGTAGACCCGAAGGTGAGAAATGCCATGCGACAAAGCGTCACGAAGAAACTCTATCACTACGCTATACTCGACAACATTGTTTGTGGCATCACCTAGACAAATACCTACGGAAGATAGCAACTGGCCTTCAGGTGTGAAAATCACTCAAGCTGCAAAAGCAAGCCTCCGAGTGTGTCGGCTAGCATCGTCCGCAAACCCAACGAACACCTCCAATTCAATTGACATATGTCATAGTGAAAAAGATGACATAAATAACGACACGTCCATAAAACAAAAAGAAAAAAAATTGTATAAGAATTATACATATGTATAAGAAGTCACCGAGGCGACCAACCTAAGAGTAATACTTCTTTAGGTAGAGCCCATTTCTAGGCTCCGCCAAGGAATTTCCCTCAAATTCAACTAGACGATAAGCACCCTTCTTTAAGACCTCTTTCACAATGAAGGGTTCAAACCACATGGGTTTGAACTTGCCTTCCCCCAGGAGATCCTTGTCTTGGTCATAGACTAGGACAAGATCGCCTTCGAAGAAAATCCGAGGATTAATGGACCGATCATATTGACACTTGACTCATTGCTTGTGAGCCTCATTGGTTGAGGCTGCATCACAGCATTGCTCATCGAGCTGCTCAATATGTAATAGGTGTTCCTCAAGCGGTGAAGTGTTTGGCAGTAACTCTACTGCCAACTTTAAACATGGGATGTGGAACTCAATAGGAAAGACTGCTTCCAGCCCATATAAAAGTTTAAAATGTGAGAAACCGGTGGCAGTCTTTACAGACGTTCTATAGGCCCATAACGTCGAGTACAACATCAAATGCCAATTTGAGTTGGCAGAATTGATCGTTCGCTAAGGAATAGTCTTGAGGGACTTATTCACATCTTCAACCTAACCATTCTCTTGTGGGTAGTAGGGTGATGAATGTTCTTGCCTCAAACCAAGCTTTGATGTTAACTCAGACATCATTTTGTTTTGGAAGTGACTACCATGGTTAGTGACAATCTCCTTCGGAATGCCAAACGTTGCTACTATATGGTTAAAAATGAAGAGAGCCATTATTTCTCCATCATTGTTGAACGTTGGCATAGCCTCAACCCACTTTGTGAAGTAGTCTAATGCTACGATGATATAACGATGCCCCCTGGATGAAGTCGGGTGGCATGTAGTAAAATAAATCTTGCACTTAGTGAAGGGACCAACTCCAATGACGGGAAACATGGAATTGGGATGTGCCCTCATATTCTGAGAGAAGATCTGACACGGGTGGCACCTCTTGACCCACTCAACGCAATCCTTGATTAACATAGGCCAAAAGTAACCAGCTCGTAGAATATTTTGGGTTGTTTCCAACCCAGACAAATGACCACCACATGCTCCAGTGTGGTAGTCTTTAAGAATGAGTTATGCTTCCTTGTGTATAAGGAACCGACGAACAATGAAATATATGTCTCGACGATACAAAGTGTCATCGAGTATGAGATAGTTTCGTGTATGATGGTGAATTCGTCGACGCTTGTCATGGGAAGCAGAAGTCAGGCACTTAAAATTCTGGAGATAGACTAGTATATCTTCATACCAGAGGTCCAAAGATGCGATCAGAAAAATATATCCTTTGATAGGAGATTCTTCGGGTGTAAAATCACTTGATTTGACCGGAAGTTTTGAAATAAGTTCTATAAAGACCAAGGACTTTTTGGATTTCATAGAAACAAAATACAAGTCAAATTCCTTAAGGATTACAATCCATCTACTGATATTTTCACCGATGACCCGTCGTGCCAACACATATTGAAAGGGATTCACAACGGCAATGACGGCGGTCTTACGAAGCAGAATATAATGATGGAACCACTGGACAACATGCACTGCTGCCAAAGAAAGCTTCTCAACATGGGAATAGTTGATTTCCGGCCCAACCAGGCCTCGTCTCAGGTAATAAATAACATGCTCCTCAAGAAGACCGTCCTCTTGAACCAAGACCATGTCGATGTTCGACTCTGCAGTGGCCAAGTAAAACAAGAAATATCTGTTATAATCGGGAGTTCAACGTAGAGGGGTAGACATAAGGGCACGTTTTGACGCTTCAAAAGAGCATTGAGTGGCTTCGTCCCAATAGAAAGGGACTCCCTTTTTCAATAAACACATGAACCCTTTATTGATCTCGCCGTAGTTCGCGATAAAACGCCGAAGAAAGTTCACTTTCCTATGTAAGCTCTGAAGCTCAGGTATTATGCATGGGGGAGGAAACTGAACTATTGCCTCGATCTTAAGAGGATCAACCATGATCCCTATTGTGAAAACTATGAAACCTAAGAGACGACCCGACATCACGCAAAAACAACACTTGTTAGGATTCAATTGAATATGATAGTAGCGACATCCTTCGAATATTAGTCAGAGGTGTGTGGGATGATCAGATATCTTGCGAAAGCATGATGCTATATCATCAAGGTAATCCTCAACTATATGTCTAAGGTCATGGAAAGAAAAAGACATGGCCCACTGAAAAATGTCTCTAGCATTCTTCAGGCCAAAAGGTATCTTACGATAAGCAAATGTACCCCAAGGACAGATAAAAGTTGTTTTATGCTGGTCTTCGGGTTTGATCTGAATCTGGTTATATCCCAAAAAAACATCCATGAATGAAAATACCTCACAGCCTGCACATTCATAGACAATCTGATCAATGAATGGGGTGGGAAAATTATCTTTCGGACAGGCCTAGTTCAAGTCATGGAATTCCATGCACACGTGAATCGTACCCTATTTTTTTTTAACCGGAATGATATTTGACACCCATTCCATCAACTATATGAGGTAGATGAAACCAACTTTAAGAAATTTCTCTACTTCAGCCTTAATCGTTGCTGCTTTCCGAGGATTCATCAGACGAAGCTTCTGTCGGACTGGCTTCGCGTCAAGATAAGTCGTTATCTCATGTTCGACGATTCTTGGTTCAATTCCTAGAATTTCCTCGTAAGACCAGGAAAAACGTCACGGAACTCCTTAAATAAGTCCGTATAAATTTGAATCTCTTCAGGGGAGCAGTCTGCTCCGACTAAAACATTCTCCACGACGCCAGGGGTTCTGGAGATATCTATAGGGATCATTTTATAAATACTCATCATATTACCGTCGGCATAAACTACGTGTGTAGCCAAAGTATTAACAAGACAAGACCTATCTCCAGTCATGGTAAAAAAAAATTCACCTGCCTCTATTCTTCTTAACTCTAGGAGGAAGTATCATCTATGATGGAGATCATCCCAGGGTCTATCTGGACCAATCAATGTCTCAAGAATCGCCTCATCTGAGGGCAAGACCAAGTCTAAAGAATCTGTAGTGGCAAGGGAACCTTGAGCCCAAATAGGCTCGAGAACTTGATCTAACTCCTGTGTGGGATTTAGATTGGGGTCGGCTGAAGCTTGCTGGACAATACTGTACACAAATTCTGTCACGGACAAGGGCATGGCCATGCCAAAATTCCATGTCCCTTCCATCGAGGTTGATGGGGAAGGAAGATTCCACGGATTTTGAAAGTAAGTCATTCGAAATGACAACATTTGAAAGATGTCCGCCCTAGGCTGGTCAAGGCAGCCAATATAAGCTTGAAATCCTCGTAAGGAGGTAGGTAATCAAAAGTACCCATCAACAATGGACACAAACCAACCCCTATGTTGACGATGTCGGGTTGAGGGTTATCAATCATCGAGACCTTGGATGCCCTCGATGAAGGGTCAGGATGGGAGAAGGACAATTGGTCAATGGTCATGATTCGGCCCTTGTGTGGAAACAACAAGATCTGAAAAACTATGGCAACCACTGCATGCATTCCATAGGTCCAACTCCTTCCTAACAGAAATTTGTAGTCGAGAGGCGCATCGACCACTTCAACTTCAACACACACGATCTTCCCTCCTAATTGCATGGGGAAAGAAGGAATGATTCCATGTGATCTAAATGAACGATCGTCGAAAGCAGTAAGCAATGTAGGTGAAGGAGACGAAACGAGTTGGCCAATGTCCTTCCAACACGCCAACGACATCACGCAAGTCGAGGCACCCTCATCAACCATCATACAGAAGATATTCCAAGTAAAATATTTCGTGGTGTAAGCAAGTACTATCTGAAACGCAACGTGGTAAGGGAGACGCGGTTTCAAGTCGGTTGGATCAAGGATGATCGCTCCCGGATTACAAGTCTCTATAGATCCCAAGGTGGATAACAAAGCCTTTATCTGCAAAGGGCGGCTCTGGAGGACCTCCAAAGTGGACATCATGTAAGGGGTTTGTGCCAAATATTCCACCACAGATCAATTTTGGGCAGCCCTCACGTTCGGATTATGAGAATATTTCTTGAACAGACCTTTGGAGATGCGTGTCATTGTTTCCCCCATCGTCTTCTCGATCTCGAGGGAAACTGGTGGGTTTGTGGCTTCTTTACCATTCTCGATAGATTCCAACGTTTCATAATCTTGGGTCCTAGTTTCTATATGAGTGTTACCTTTTACCATATAAACATTCACAACCGAGGTATTACCAGTAGATGCGAGGGGTCCCTGACTGCCCCCTTCTACGCTCGAAGATGATGAGGCTTGAGCCATATTTTTCCCATGTGGAAATGGGTTCGTCAGCACGACAGGTTGTTCTTGCGCCAATAGCTTATGGGCCTCTGCAAGTCAAGGGCACATGTGAGTCGGGTGGTCCTTCGTGCAAAGGCTACACGGATACTTCGACTTTCTCTTCTCTATGTTGCCTCCGCTAACATTGTTATTAGCCTTCTTATCCCCTTTACCTTTCTTATTTCATTGTTTTTTCTTTCCTTCAAGCTGTTGGTTGGCCTTCAGGTTTGTCTACTGCACACTATGTACGTCCAATGTTTGGGTGGGGGGAACAGCTGAACCAGAGGTCTGTCTAGTGACTGTCTATTGTATAGACAATTGTTGCAATTGATTTGACAATAGATCAGTGGACTTTCCTTGTCTTGAACCAACTATACCATCGGCATGTGATCCAGAATTTTGTCTGGCCTTGTCGAGGATGGACCATGGTGCATCTGGTAGGATCTCATAGAGTAAGCCAGACTGAGAGTAAATCAGTTCAAGTTGTTGTGCTCTCATTATCGCCTTCTCCTATGAAAACACTCCCGAAGTTGCAACATCCTTGGATAAAAATGGTACCAAATACTTTAGGAACCACTCCAATAAGAAAGTCTATGGGACCTGTACCTTAATCAAGCTCTTTTGATGTTGTCATTCTCGGATGTGATCTGAGATATGATCAGCCTTAGTCTTCTCAAAGTTGGCCAGCAATTCTGTGTCGGCATCGTATCTCACGGGTAGTTGGAAATGGTTTAGGAAGACCATCGCCAAGTCGCTAAAGTAAGAGTACTTTGAGCGGTCGAGCCCAATGTACCATTTTGTGGCACCCCCAATAAGAGTGCGTTGAAAGAGGCACAATTGTACGAAGTCATTTCACAGCGAGTTTGATGAGCACCACAAGTGGAAAGTTGTCACGTGATCACCCGAGTCTTTTCGAGGCTTGCCTTCGAATTTTGGAATATCCAAGGGCAACTTAGTCGACATGGGAGGCCAACATGAATCATGACAAATTGGGTCATTAAGCAACCTTGACAAGTCTGGCAGATGTAACATTGCCAGAAACGGTAGTTTAGGTTGGGTACTATGTACAGGAAAAAAGGGGCCTAGAGTTTGATTGGCACTAAGTTGCTAGGAAAAGTTGGGTTGTTGGCTAGGGTTCTGGTAGACATCATGGCCTTGAACAACGTACATAAACTACATTTGTTGGGATATCATTGACTGAATTCCTTAATTGGATGACGTGGGTTGGGCGGGGATTTCTCCCTGCATTGTGTTCCAAATATTTTGGAAGGGGATGCCCCCATCCGATCCGACGGGCATAGGTACTGAGCCTTGCCCAGGGTTCCATTGACCATGGAAGGGGTTGCCCCCGATCGAAATCCCTTGTGAGGGAACTAATCCCTGCCAAGGATTCCAAAGTCCTTGTGAGTAGAAAACTCATGTACTTGCCCCCTGTGTAGGAATAGTACCCTGCACAGGATTCTGTTGTCCAAAACCAGGGTTTCCCCTAGCCAAGACGGCAGCTGAAGAAAAAGCGTTATTACCAAACGTGTCAAACAAAGAGAACAACATGGATCCCACTAGCATAGTGTAAGACGAAGGTCCTAAACTTCCTTCTCCAAACAAGTTGTAGTTAGCATTCGGCCCAATGGGTTGCTAGAAAGCACCACCGAGCGAGGGGGACGGAGGAGGTATATGACCCCCACCGTAAGGGATAGCATTGAAAGGGATTGAAATGCAGACCCTTGCACAGGGGAGTTTGAGCTCCCTGCCCCAAAACCCATGGTATCTAGGGTGGAGTAGGTGAGGATAGAGTTTGAATCAAAGCCAGGAATCGCATATGAAAATGGAGAGCTCGTTTCACTCTACATAAACGGAGTAGTGGTCGTTGCCGATAACGGTATCGGACCACTGCCCGAGGTAGAGGGGTTCGATACCACTGTGGTCCAAACCGATGAAGGTGGGTTAGGAGGCAACATACTCCCTGCGGTAGTAGTCGAAACAGGAGTATGAGGACTCTCGGACGAAGTAGCAGCATTTGCTTCCATAGCTGCTTGTAAGACTATCTGACGCTCGTAAGTTTTCACCCTTGGAGGGACAACTTGTACCAATATTGTGCCAACAAGTCAGTGATCGGAGGATTGGATGGCCCGAGAGCTTCTTCTCCAAGGTCAGAAACAGTAGGTTCCTCCAGATTCGAGTAATCACCTCTCAAAGCAGGCTTGGGCACAGATTCCTAAGCCAGGTCACTTTGAATGGCCCTTGTTGGTCAATTCTTCATCGTAACGGTGGTAGTGGTGGCTCTAATGCAACTGGTGGCAGGCCCTGAAGCCTTCATGACTGGCGAAGCTCTTGATCTTCCACTTTGTGAAAATATCAATGACACAGTAAGGCTTTAATTAGCGTTTAAAACCAAGCACACACTAGAAACATTCCTATAATATAAACCAAGCAAACCACTATCTAGTTGGAAGAACAGTTACGCCAACCAACACTAGAGAAACTTACCAGTGCAAGTGCAACTCGAACACGGAAGCACCCTCCGAGTATACTCTAAAAATTGTGACTCGAGGTCTGCCCTAGGTACCTCGGTATACCCCTGCAATCACCTGGTAAGTACCTAGAGTACAGGCAACTAAGTTTCCAGCTGGAAAACAGTCACCAGGAAGGTACAGTCGACAGTCAGGTGGACCACAATGAACAGGATAACAAATTTGAAACCTACTTAGGGTATCGAAAGCAAGTGGTGTGGAAGACAACAAAGGATCTCAAATGGATTCGAGGTCCATGAAGCTCCGTAGGAAAATGTGAGTGGTAGTATCCCATGACAAATCATCAATATGTGTTCCCCACTACGTTTAGTCTAGCTTTGGAGGGGTTATCTTTGTTGCCTTTCCTCACGTGATCTCGTGTTTAGCCCCTGTGTTAGAGGGGGGTCCCGGATAACTTTCACGTCATTGGACATTAACACTCCCTAGCTGTGACTCTGATGTTTTTTTGAAATACTTGAAGAGTTTCCTCTCCAACCTAATTCGAGGCCCTAACCCTAAACTAGTTGGTTGACCCTACAAACATAAAAGTCTAATTAATTTTAGATTTAGCGTTCGTTTTAATGGCTTGTTTAACTCAAAGGATATGGTAGTGAAACTAGTAATGTTTATGAGAGAGAAAAAGAGAAGAAAAATATGAAACTCTGAAAGCAAAATTACTTCTAGTCAAAAGTAAAGATTTACAACTAACTCTTTGTAACCAACTTTATCATAACTAACTTTTTTCAAGATCTTTAAAAAGAAGACCTAAAACGAAATTTTGCTTGACTACAAGGTACTTAAGTTTCAAGAAATGAGTAAAGAACTTAAAAAATGAACTTTTTTTCCTATCAACTAAAATAACTAACTTCAACTACTTTACCAAACTAAGAATGAAAAATATTTTTCTTTTTTTGAAAATGCTTCAAACAGGAAAAACTTGAAATAAATCTTGTTTTCTCTTTTTTCAAAGCAAATGAAAGGGAGAAAAATAACTACAAGACAAGACTGAAACAGACCTTTGGCCCACTACGGATCACAGGGAATCACTAAAGACACCAAACATGCCGATCAAAAATTCAAAGAAATGCTTAAAACCCTTCCAGAATTAAACACAAGAAACTTCAAAAAGACAAGCAAACTGAAATCTGACCCAATCTATGACTGTAAAAACTGAGACTCTGAACACTGTCAAGAAACCTTGAGAAGTATAAACCTCAATCAGGAAAGAGGTTGGTTGCCCCTTTTTCAAAAACAATTTCTTGAACCAGGTATGCTATTGGTGTTTCAGCAGCTTGGGTATGTACGTGGGTTGTTTACTGCACAGGGCACGTATGTACGCAGGATGACCCAAAGTAGGGCGCGTACACCTATGTACTTCCTCAAAAAAGAAAGAAAATAGATAGACTTATAGGGCAGGGAGAACTAGTATGGCACCTGAAGGTGACCAGAATCCCTTAAAAGACTCAGAAGACTCAACAGAAACTTGAAAGGCTAAAAAAACAATCAAACACCCAAAAATCCCCTAAAACCATAGAGGCTTCCTCAGTATGGTCACTAGTTCTGCTAGCGGGAAAAAAAACCCTATGACTACACTAGGGTTCAAAATGTAGGCAGATCAATTAACCATCTAAAAGTCAACTACTTCTCTAACTATCCCAAACATACCAAAACTCATACAAGAAAAGCAAAGATGAGAGGGATTTGGTAACTATACCTCTACTCTACGTCCGGTGATGATCCCCTCACGCTTGAAAGCTTCACTGACTGCACGCCTCCTCCCAAGGCTGGCCTGCATTCAAATATATATAAACAGAAAGCTACATGCATTCTATTCATATACAAATTAGGGTTAGATGTTAGAATATCAAAACATAAACCATTAAAAGCATTCAATACGCCATGATTTGGGACAAGAAAAGTACTTCTTTTATTAATAACTCAATGATTATACCTTTACAACCAAAGTCAACTACTTCTCCACGAACCTGGTCCGGGCTCCTCTTCACCAAGCTCCAAGTGCACCTATGTATGGCTTCTCATCTCAACCTTCTTATCTCTTCTTGGGAAGTGAATGGGTTCTGATGGAGGAAGAATGGCTAGTTGGGGAATGTTGAGGCAATTCTCACAAAAGGGGTGCAATAACTTGGGCAAGGAGGGGATGTGAAACGGGAAGACTTTCACTGTTCTTATGTCTAGATGTGCAATGAGACCCCAACACCTCCTTTTATATGGAAAAAGGATGGTTATTCGGTTGTGTCACGGGCTATAGCAGGTGGATTAGTTGGGAAACTACCCAATAGGTCGTAATCTCAACAAATTCCTTGCAACTTTTTATTTTTTGCAACTTTTGCAAGTATACACAGGTTGTAATGGTGCAACATGCATATGTACATGGGTTGTAGTGGTGCAGCAAGCATATGTATGCAGGAAGTTTTGGTGCAAGGTGCATACATCTTCAAAAAATGGATTTTTTAGAAGAGCAACTCAATGGTGGCTTGGAAAAAAATGCAAGTAAGAGGGCCAAAGGCCAAGTATGCATGTGTAGATCAATTTAGGGTTATAACACATGTTCGATGATTTGGGGGTCTATGATTGGATTTTCTTTGTATGACCAGGTGAATACATCACTAAATTCCTTGAACAGTGTAATATATGTTAAAATATCCTTTGGAGAGTAGTCTACACCAATGAACACATTTTTCGTGACCCCATGGGTTCAAGAGATGTTGATTGGAATTATTTCTGGTATATTTTCCATGTTTCCCTCACCATATATGTCATGCATAGCCAAGGGATCCACATGAATATCATCACCTCTACTCAAATTCAATCAGAACTCTCCCATATCAAACCTACTAAGTTCTAGGAGGAAGTAACACCTGTGGTGTAAGTCCTCCCAAGGTCGTTTGGGCCAAATAATTACTTCAAGGATAGACTCGTCAGAAGGTAAAATAATATCAAGGAAATCATGAGAGTTAGAAGAATTCAGGGCCTAAACGGGCTCTACAAGATGATCCACCTCTTTTGTCCAAGAAATAGTAAGATCGATATCTGCAGTAGCCTGTCGAATGGCTTGGTAAGTTATCTCAATTGTATACAATGGCATGGTCATATTGACATTCTCAGGACATTTCAATGAATCAAATGGAGACGATAGAATACACGGGTCCTCAAAATAATATGTGAAAAACTTAAACATATGGGACACATGAACTGATAATATCGATTGATTAGAATGCGTTGGAACAAAATGAATATACAATATTGGTGTCATGAAGTTGATTGTTTCCATCAAGGATACATCCCGACACTAATGCTCTCAATTCTCGTATGATAATTTCCAACTAATGGGAATTTATATCAAGTGGATGTCGTAGAATCTTAACGGGTAAATGACATATGGTCGATTGTTATGAGTCTCCCTTCATGAGGGAAACATAGTATTCATAACACCAAGGATACAACAATCTTCATCGTGTACGTCCAACTTTGTCTTAACAAAAGGTTGTAGTTGAGCAGGGCATTGACTACTTCCACTTCTACTGTAATGGTTTTTCCCCCTAATTGGATGGGGGAGGAAATAATCTCATGTGGCCTAAAATAACATCCATCAAATGTGGTAAGAAAAGTGGGATATGGAGTGAGCTTGTGAGAGCCAATAGCTTTACAACAAGACAAAAACATGATGCATGTTGAGGAGCCTTCATCAACAATGGTCCTGTTGATAGCATGCTTGGAATACATGACATTAATTTGAAAGGAAACATGATAGATAAGGTGAGGCTTGATATCTGTGCTGTCAAACTTAATCACTTGCAAGCTAGAAGAATAGGCATCTCCTATAGTGGACAACAATGCACTTCACTATGAAGGGAAACTCTATAATACCTATAGGGATGATATCACACAACGTGTCAGAGTCAAATCCTCAACAATCAAATAGTTGGGTGTGGATCTATCATTTGGGTTGTGAAAAGAACGTTTGTACACACCTTTATGTATGTGTAGCATTGTGTCTTCCCAAAACTTCTCTATATGGAGAGAATTTTGGGGTTCAGAAGTCTCTTTTGATTTTGATGTTGATTTAGGGTTACCATAATCACGAGCCCTGGTCAACACAAAAACATTTGATCCCACCATATGGATGAATGTTGTGGTAACATATGGAAAGGGTGTGCCTTATATTCCCCCTTACACATTACCGAAACCTCCGAAAGATCCTATTTCCATATGTTTTCCTTGAGGGAACGGGTTAGTCAACACAATTAGGTTGTTTCTGCACCAACAAATTCTAGGCTTCTTCCATTTTGGGGCACTAATGAGTAAGGTGATCTTATTTACAAATTTTACAAGGAAAACTCACCTTTTTTTTTTCTCTTTCTTAGCCCCACGAGCGTTATAATCAAGTTTAATAGTGTTCTTATTATTATTCCCACTTCCTTTTTTATCTTTACCCTTATTTTTACCTCCATGTTGTTGGGTACCCTTCGGATTTGTCGACTACATTGAATGTACATATGACGTCTGGATAATGGGAATGGCCAAAGATGTCACTTGACTGGCCATAGTTTGATGAATGTTCATATGTTTTATCTGGTTATCAACTAGACCTGTGGTAGTGAAATTGACAAAACAAACAATGCCATCAACATGTCGTCCAAAATTAGGTTTCACGGGGTTAATACTTGACCAAGGTCTGTCCGACGAAATTTCATACAAGATCCTAGACTGAGAGTATATCAAGTCTAACTATTGGGCCCTAAATATGGCTTCCTCCTCATAGTTCACCCCCGAAGTAGAGACATCCTTCGATATATAAGGAAACAATTATTTTAGAAACCATTCTAAGAGGAACTTGAGAGGAATAGTTTCCTTAATCATCCTCTTTTTCCTCCGCCACTCCTGGATATGATCTAATATGTGGGTATCTTTGTCTTKCCTAAGATTCAACAATAAATCATTTATGACATCATACAAGACCATCAATCCTCCACTCACCAGATCGCTCCATCCCACAAAAGGATTAGTCCTGAAAGATGGAAAATAGTTGCTTCTGAACAAGGGGATTGATTGATGGATATGCCCCCCACCCCAAGGAGAACCCTACAAGGGATTTGAGGAACTCCCTTCCCAAAACTAGGGTTTTTAATAATCGGTTGGGAACTAGACGGAACATGTTGCATTGCTATTGATGGCATCACAAACAAAAATTCATTAGAGACAAATGTTGATGAAGGAGTCACACTCGAAGGATGAGTGGACCCAACAATTAGAAGCATAGAGCTATTGACCAATGCAACCATCGTAGCTTGAGTTACATTAGTCGTCTGGGAAGAAAGGTGATGGGGTGTAATCCCTCCCCCAAAAATAGCCGAAGTGGGGGTAGAGTGGACCCTCAACCCTGACACATTTGAGGTGCCTTCCATAATGGACCACTGAAGAGTAAAGTTGTTGGTATCAACCTACCCAACATTCAGAAGATGCACTAGAACCAGATCCTTCGATCTAGTTAACGGAGGGTTAAAAGGTCTAATGAAGCCTTCGTTTTTGAGATCTAAAATTTAAGTAACCTCTGGTGGAGAAGTATTTGTATCTATAATCTTGGGCTTTATAAGATCAACATAACTAGTTGGCTCAAAAGAGCCAGAATGGTCTAGTCGATGCCTCTGAGGAGGGCGATGGACACTCCACTCTTATCAATGAAAGGCCTTGGACCCTTTGAGACTAATGAAGCGGTTGGTCAACTAATTTGAATCAAATATTGAAGGAAACCGCCAACTAACTTCTTAGGACCAACTATATGCATATATCACACCACTAACAAAAATCCCTAAAGAAACAACACATGCAAACCACTTCTTGAATACCTCAGCTCAGGAATATTAGGTCCTGAGACCAAAGCAATAAGAAGTCAGGAAAAGGACCTTCTAGAAAATTACACAGGTTGAATAAGTCTCATGACCAAAGAATGAAGGAGTGAGAAGTATTAACCTCAACCTCCATGTAACATCCATTCCCGGTGCAAGTAACCCTTGCTTCGCAGGGCACCCTCTAGGGGTACTAATAGTGTGATGTGACGTCTACCCCAAGTGTTGTGGGAAGCCTCCTATAGTCACTTCTATGGTACCTAGGAAATTCTACTAGGGATACCAACTCGTAGTTAGTGTCCAACAGGGATAGTCAATGATCGATACCAAACATATGGCCAGAGTAGCTATGCCCAAAGCTTTGAAAGTGTTACCTCAGAAGGAGGTGTAGACACTAACGAAACCCCAGTATACGATCAATCCACTATGCTTGGTCAAGTCTCAAAGTGGTATTATCCTCAATTCTTCCTCAAGCGACCTCATGTTTAAATCTTGCGTTAGAGGATGCTCTTGACTATACCTATATGAAAATTGAATTTTTTACTCTCCCTAAGTCAAATTCCTATGTTTCATTCAATGGCCTTGGAGATTTATCTCTCCAATCCTAATCCAAGGCCCTAACCTGGACTAGTTTCTGAACCCTACAAGTAAAAGTATAATCAAATTTAGATTACACATTTTTTTGTATTTTTTATTACTTAAGGGGTAATGGAAGTGAAAACGATGATGTGTTTGATGACTTGCAGAAATTAAACACTTAAGAACATTGTTGTTTATCAACGAACAAAATTTATTCTTCAATGGAAAAATGTGTGCTACAGAAACACTTATAAATGCAATCTCTTATCTTTCAAATGGAATGCAATTTTATTTTCAATGCAAATGTGTAATGTGAGTCAATATTTTCTTTAAATGCAAAGCAACTTTTTCCAAACAAGCAAAACTTTAACTTTTTCTTTTCAAGATGAAACTATGACTGACACCAACAAGAAACTCAAAATATTTCAAAAATGCAAGTATGTTTTTGAAATCAATGCAAAAAGGGGAAAAGAGTATGATGGAAGTTAAATTTTATTTTCTTTTTCAGTGATAAAATATGGTAAAAAATGAAAGAAGAAGAAAAACCAACAAACTTCTTTTTGTTTTTCTTGTTATTCAAGCAAACCCAAATGAAAAGCTACTGAAAAATTTATTTTCTTTGCTAAACAAGTAAAAGGTAAAGTGGATATATAGAAATGACTAGATCAAAATATTTTGTACTACAAAGAGGACTAATAGAGAAACCCAAGAAAGAAAATATTCAAAACAAGAACTTTCATACTACCAAACCAAAAACTAGGCTTGAAGCAATTAGCAATAAAACTATACACTTTTTTGTTTTCTTGTAAGATTAACTAACTTAATTATTTATTGAAACTGACACTAGGCTGCAGAGACACAGAGGACCTGGAAAGATCCCAAAAAATCCAACAAAACTTTCAAAAAGGATGAGGAAAGTTAAAAAACTTTCTCCCAAGATGCATATGAGGTTGTGCACACAACAATGTGTGTATGCATGTGCATGTCCTTAAGGTAGGGTGTGTATGTATGCACCTATATACACAGAAGACAATGTGTGCAAACTAAAATATCCCAAAAGGGATTGAAAGAGAGGGCCAAAAATATTTAAAAGCTAGGTATAAGACTCTAAGGCACTAAACTAAGCAGTGAAGACAGAAAAAATTTTAAAAAACAATCGAATCGCCTATAATTAACCCAAAAAGGATACCATCCCTAATATGGTCTCTTGTTCTGTTACGTATAAATTTATCATGTGGCTATGGTTCAAAGACACAACAGAGCAATGACCTTTAAAGAGTGAACTCAATCCCAGAATTGAAATCAACAAATATTATAACTAACTAATAGTTAGAAAGAGAGAGACATACCAGGTTCCCAACATTTAATGGTGATCCCTTGGTTGAAACCTTTCGCTTCAACGTCCCTCTCCAATAGTCCCTTTGAATGCATGTGAACAAATGGAGTTGATAACTACAAATGGGTAGTTACAAGATAACCAATTCTCATAAAAGATGATTGAAATTAAAACAATTAGAGTTCTAGAAAATTGAATTCTTTAACATAAACATTGATCTGAAAATACCAAACGAGTTCTGAAAACAATTTGATCAAAAAAATGTCATCAAACTCATATACTAATTCATCCCAAGTATCCTTAGATGTCAATACACATACACATCCGACCAGATTCGGGAATTTAAAGGACCAATTTGACCTATTTGCAACATGTCATGTGAATGTCTTATCCATAAACTCAAAATGCCTGTAAATTAACTCATATTGCCAAAATGAACTTGCTTTGAGTTCTTGGAAAAAATCCCATAAGACTTATCTTTACAAGCTTCCACAAAGATATAAATAATACATAAATGAAAACCCACTTGAATGAAATAATCAATGACTGGGAATTTCTATGCATCAAGCTTCTGCTTCAAACTTGTACAAAGGAGCTTTGTTCATATTCAAAATTCTATACAAAAGAATTTGCCAATATTAAAAAAGTTCTCTTTATAATTACATAAATGAAATCCACTCTTGAATAACAAGAAACATGGGTTTCTATGTAAAAATCCATCAATTTCCAACTCATACAAACAATCTCTTTCTTATACATGAAAGTAAAGCTCTGTACAAAGAAAATGAACTTGTGATGTCTCCTCCTTAACCTATACAAACGAGATTTCATATACAACTAAGATCTGTATAAAAGGAATAGCACAAGGCTATTAAACTTCATAAATGTATGCATAAAAGAGAAATAGCACAAGGATTTTTGGCACCAAGTGTTGTGAACTTGGTTTGTCTCATAACTTATACAAATGATCATTTACAAAAATAAGCTATGTATAAAAGAGATTAATACAAGTCTTTTAACACCAATACTTGATGTGGTGTAGTGGTGAGGATGCTTATTTCTATAGGAGAGGTTAGGGGATCGATTCCCAACCAACTCCCTTATCCTTTGGTTTTTTGTTACAACAAATATTAAATATATAACAAAAAAACCCATTTATTACAAATCCTGTGGCAAGGAGTTAGCACACATATGTTAAAAAAATGGTTTATTATATGTTTGTTGTAATATGGTTATGGAGTTAGGTCCACGCAAATATAGGAGCTCGGGTCCCTTACATGCATATAACTATGGGTTGAGGACTAAGCCCTCGACCCTTTTCCTATCGATATAACATATTAACCACTTTATATATATTCTTTGCCACATGGTTAATAAAGAATATGGGATGGTGCGTTGGTAAAGTTGTTGAGATGTCATGTGAGAGATTCGGGTTTTATTACCTTCGGCTCCAACCAAAATTTTAACAAACCCCATCCAATATTTGCCAATGGGAGATTGCCACGTGGTAGCCTCTCATTCGTTGATCACTGTCAAGTGATCAATTGATAACTGATACCACTTGTCAACATGCAATTCATCCACTTTTGCACCATGTGTCAACACACCATTGGACCACTTGTCATCATGACCTTGTAGATTTTAACCTTGTACAATGTTTTACTGGAAATAGATTTTCAATAAAAGAACAAAAAATATACAATGGAAAATACAAACATTACACAGAGATTTTTCCCCTAGAAACCCAAACCAATAAAACCAGCATATTCTATATTCATTCATTGTGATACATTTTTTACAATACAATATACATATATGAGCCAGCGATATCCAAAACCCTAACCCAATGACCTAGATTAGTCAACAACCCTAATTCCTTAACCAAAAATAGAAAACCATGTGCCAAAAAATCGTCCAACAATGGACACGAAAAATCGAGGCAACACGAAAAAAAGAGGCAAAAAATGTGACATGTTTCCCTAGGATAAACAACAAAAACAACAACAAATAACATAAATCTTATAGAAGTTAACTTGGCAACAGGAGAAAAAAATCTCACCAAAATCAATTCCCTCAACCTGGGAATAACCCTTTGCTACTAACCAAGATTTGTATTTCTCCACTTTACCTTCTTCATTCATATTCTTTTTAAATACCCATTTGCTGCCAATGGGATTTATTCCAGTGGACAACTCCACTAGATCCCAAGCCTCATTCTTATCCAAGGCTACCATGTCTTCATCCATGGCCTTTTTCCAGATTTTTCCATCCTCTGAATCCACTGCCTCCCTGACAGTTCTAGGATCATCATTAGTAATAGACAAAGAAAAATTTGAACGGAAATAATATGGAGTATACCTTCCTGGTATCCTTCTTTCTCGAACTGATCTCCTCAATAGTGGAGTATGAGGATCTTGTTCTTCTGATTCATGTTATTCTGTAGAGTCTGATTCATCATCCTTTAAATCAAACTTTTATTTATTTGGTTCTTCCTTACTTGGTAGGACTTCCTATTTAACAACATCCTTCGTTTCTCTAAATACCACATCTCGACTATACACAACCTTCTTAGTTTCTGGGTTCCAAAGATTATAACCTTTGAGACCATATTTATACCCAATAAAGATACACTTTTCAACATTCTTATCTAGCTTACTCATGTTTTCCTTTGGAACATGAACATAGGCCTCACATCCAAATACCTTGAGATGTGTGAGGGAAGGTTTCTTACCAGTCCATACCTCTTGTGGAATCTTTTCATCCAGTGCTGACGAGGGTGATCTGTTGACTAGGTAAAATGTAGTACCCACTGCCTCTACCCAGAATTTTTTCCCTAACCTGACACCACTGAGCATGAACCTTGTTTTTTCCATCAACGTCTTGTTCATCCTTTCTGCAACTCCATTCTGTTGAGGTGTGTATGAAGTATTCTTTTGCCTTGCTATACCGCACTTCTTACAGAATTCTTCAAATTCATTCTTGCAGAAGTCTCCACCATTATTTGTCCTCAACACCTTAAATCTTTTTTCTACTTGATTCTCAACAAGAGCCTTAAACTCTTTAAACTTATTAAAGACTGCATATTTCTTCCTAAGGAAATATATCCAAGTATTCCTCAAGAAGTCATATATAAATGAGACATACTACTTAGATTTTCCCAATGATGGAACCAACACAGGTCTAATCACATCACTGTGAACTAGCTGTAAAACTCCTTCTGCCCTCGTTGCACTAGAGGGGAATCTTACCCGATTCTGCTTCCCATGTACACAATGTTCACATAAATCAAAATCCAAAGAGCAGTTAGACATACCTTCAACCATACCTTTACCGTGTAGTAGTCGAAGACCCTTCTCTCTCATATGCCCCAGTATTTGATGCCACAACATAACCTTTTCTCTGGAGACTGTAGGAGTTTTTCCTTCTTCAACTCCAATATCAGGAATAATGGAACTATTAGAACCATCACTAATAGTGATTCCTTGCAACTTATACAGAGTTCCAAACTGAAATCCCTTCAGCAACACCATTTCTCCTCGAACCATCCTGCAGGTTTCTTTTTCAAATATTGTTTTTACCCCTGCATCATCCATTTTTCTTACAAAAATCAAATTTATGGCCAATCCTGGGAAGTGAAAAACACCAAGTAGTGCTCTAATCCTTCCATCTATGAGCCTCATGTTAAATTTTCCTCGTCCTATGATTCTGGTTGTCGAGTCATCGCCGAGGAAAATATTACCTCCATCATACCTTTCATATTCAAAGAACCACTCCCTTTGGGGATTCATATGAAAGGATGCACCCAAGTCAACCAACCATGCCTCATGATCTGCATGTGTGCATGAAGAAGCTAAGTACACATCCCCTCCTTCTTCCTTGGAGGTCTTTACTTCTGTAGAAGGAGCTTCTTCAAATCCCTTCTTTTTCTCAACTTTGGATCTACACTACTTCTTGTAGTGCCCTTCTTTTCCACATCTCCAGCATACCTTTACAAATTTCCAAGAGACTTATATCTTCCCTTAGACTTAGATCTCCCACTTGAGGACTTAGATCTATTTTTTTCCTGGGAGCATCCTCTTGCAAATAATGCATCTCTGCTTTGTCCTTCCATGTTCTTTTGTTTCATATCCTCCGAAAAAAAGGATAAGACCACTTCATCAAACCTCAAGTCAGTTGTCTTACTACCTATGGCCACAACCAGACTATCCCATGAGTTTGGTAAAAAGCATAGTAAACGGATACACTTATCTTCATCTGAAATTTTAATCTCAACAAATACTATCTGACTTACCACAGTATTGAAGGCGTTTAAATTCTTTGCCACCGAGTCTCCATCTCTCATCCTCGGGTTATGGAGATTATTTCTTGGGAATAGTTTATTTCCTAAGGACTTAGACTGATACGACTTCCCCAACTTATCCCATAAATCTTTGGTTGTAACTTCCTCTGACGCATTCAGTAATACTAAATCTGAGAGACATAGTTGGATTGTGCTCTCACCTTCCGATCCAACTTTTTCCAATCATATGTTGAAGTTCCTTTAGGTGCAGTACCTGTATCCACCATGATCCATTGATCTCTTTCCACCAACAGATCTTCCATCTTGAGCTTCCACAACTCAAAACTTTTTCCATTAAACTTCTCGATCTCCATTTTCGAACTGCTCGCCATTTCTTTTCACCTAAAAAATCAATATCACAGATCTCCCACTGTAAAAAGGCTTATCACAGTCCCGAGCCAAACCTTTGAACACAAAGGAATCCCCTTGAAGCCAACAAAGCTCTGATACCAAATGTATATTTTAACCTTGTACAATATTTTACTACAAATAGATTTTCAATAAAAGAGCAGAAAAGATACAATGGAAAATACAAACATTACACAAAGATTTTTCCCCTGGAAACCCAAACCGAGAAAACCAACATATTCTATATTCATTCATTGTGATACAATTTTTACAATACAATATACATATAGGAGCTAGCGGCATCCAAAACCCTAACCCAATTACCTGGATTAGTCAACAACCCTATTTCCTTAATTAAAAATAGAAAATCATTGGAAAAAAACATGTGCTAAAAAACTGCCCAACAATGGAAATGAAAATTGAGGAAACATGAAAAACAAGGCAGAAAAATGAGACACATTTCCATAGGAAAAAAAAATTCTTGGGGTCGTTGCCCCCTAACCCCTGCGCAGGGGGGCTATCGCTCCCCTCAAAATACCTCGCGCACCCGGTGCAATGTAGCAGACACTAGGGATAGACGTGCAAATATTATAACACATACCCAATATACCTTTCCCATTCAGCTATCAACTAGGTGCCATGTTTCACCCTTGCAATGGTTCCACACGTCTCCCCCTTATTTTCCCATACTTTGACCAAAATTTGACTAGCCATAACTTTTGCATACGAGCTTCGTTTGAGGAGAAATTTGCATTGTTGGAAAGCTCTCGCCAAGATCTACACAATGATATTGTTTTCTTGGTCATTTGAGAATATTGATTTTTGAGCCTTTCTGGATCCCCTAGGACCTTTGTGAGCGTTCTGGATCCTCTTGGACCTCTATGAGCATTCCTTAGATCCTCCTGGATCACACCTCCCCACTGAAGGAATGTTGGTCCTCCAAAAGTATGGATTATTCAGAAATTAAGTGAGAATGATTTTCTCCTCACTTGTCCAGTATCATTCATCCTTCCTTCTTGGATAACGAGCACCTAACTCATCACAACCATAATGAAGACTGAAACAATATTGTTGACCAAGTTAACCATTCCCTTAAATTCACAAATTGTGCCATTCATTTTTGCAGTAGCTAACCATACTCCGTTGACTAGTAATAAACCAAACAACAAAACTGAATATACAGATAAAAAAAGAGAATGAACCATCAACATATTTTCCCTTCTTAACAAGAACAATATCAACCAAAGGACATGTTCTGCTTTCAACCATAGGCTGCAAATATGGATCCTGGATACTAGCATTAACCAGCATGTGCCTTGTAGTGAAAACTATTGAATTCATCTTTATCTAATGATCTCTCACATTGAACTCAATGTCATTCTTGAAGAGATGTTACTTGTCCTGTTCCCTGTAGAAAATGGCCTTCTTGTCATACAAGTATGGACTTCCCAAAACCATCCTGCAACTGTCAAGTGGAAGTACATCTAACTCTACCTCATCAATGAAGTTGGATGTGATCGTGAATCATAACTTGTATTTCTTAGTTACATGTACTTGAGAATTATCACAAATCCATCCCAAAGGATATGGTCTCAGATGAAGTCTAGTTTCAAATCCCAACTTATGAACAACTTTATTTGAAATAAGATTCACTTGTGATCCACTATCAACAAGTGTATCAATCTTGGTGTGTTTTGAGACAACTCGTAAATGAAACAATTATTTTCTTTTCCTTCTATCAGGGATAACATTAGACTTTGTAGAAGAAACATGTGAACCAACAATAGAAGATGTACCTTTGATGCCCATAGTTGTAACCTGAGTTTCATCCTCGGAATCTGATCCAAGATTCTAGGTTAAGCCCACTTTGGCTTCAATTATGGATGCAACTTCCAACAATGCTTATTGTTATGCCCTTTCATCTCGCAGTGAGAACGTGTAGGCTTCTTCGACTGCTTCTTGAATTTATGTGGATTTCCTTTTCCTTTACCACCAGTTTCCTTGGCCTTCTTTCAATCCTCGTAAAATTCTTCCACCATGGTCTTCATTGCCATGAACGCGGAAAATAATTCCTCTTCAGTACTGAAAGGATTTGTAATAGAAGAATCCTCGTCTTTTGTTGAAGATATTTCTTGCTTTTGAATGCACACCTCGAACCAATCTTAGGAATGTACTCTTCAATTGATTCTTCACCAATATTGAGTTGTACCTCATAAGCATTCACTTGCAAACACTTGTCAAAACCGTGCTTTGATACCACATGATCTGAAAATACCAAACAAGTTTTGAAAACAACTTGATCAAAAAAATGCCATCGAACTCTCATACAAATTCAGCCCAAGAATCCTTAGATGTCAATACACATACACATCCAACCATATTCAGGAATTTAAAGGACCAATTTGACCTATTTGCAACATGTCATGTGAATGTCTTATCCATAAACTCAAAATGCATGTAAATTAACTCATATTACCAAAACAAACTTGCTTTGAATTCTTGGCAAAATCCCACAAGACTTAACTTTACAAGCTTTCACAAGGATATAAATAATACATAAACAAAACCTACTTGAATGAAATAATCAAGAACCGGGAATTTCTATGCATCAAGCTTCCGCTTCAAACTTGTACAAACGAGCTTTGTTCATATTCAAAACTCTATACAAAAGCATTTTCCAATATTACAAAAGTTCTCTTTATAATTACATAAATTAAATCCACTCTTGAATAACAAGAAACGTGGGTTTCTATGTAAAATGCCATCAATTTCCAACTCATACAAATGAGCTCTTTCCTATACATGAAAGTAAAGCTCTGTACAAAGAAAGTGAACTTGTGATGTCTCCTCCTTAGCTTATACAAATGAGCTTTCATATACAAATAAGCTTTGTATAAAAGGAATATCACAAGGCTATTAAACTTCATAAAGCTCTGCATAAAAGAGAAATAGCACAAGGATTTTTGGCACCAAGTGTTGTGAACTTGGTTTTTCTCTTAACTTATACAAATGAGCTTTTACAAACATAAGCTCTATATAAAAGAGATTAATACAAGTCTTTTAACACCAAGACTTGATGTGGTGTAGTGGTGAGGGTTCTCCTTTATATAGGAGAGGTTAGGGGATCAATTCCCAACCAACTCCCTTATCCTTTAGGTTTTTGTTACAAAAAATATTAAATATATAACAAAACAAACCCATTTATTACAAATCTTGTGGCAAGGAGTTAGCGCACATATGTTTAAAAAATGGTTTGTTATATGTTTGTTGTAATATGGTTATGGATTTAGGCTCGTGCGAATATAGGAGCTTGGATCCCTTGCATGCATATAACTATGGGTCTAGGGCTAAGCCCTCGGCCCTTTTCCCATCAATATAACATATTAACCACCTTATATATTCTTTTCCACATGGCTAATAAAGAACATGTGATGGTGCACTGGTAAATTTGTTGAACTGTCATGCAAGACATCCAGGATCGATTCCCTTCAGCGCCAACCAAAATTTTAACAAACCCCATCCAATATTGGCCAATGGGAGGCTACCATGTGGTGGTTTCTCATTGGTTGATCACTACCACGTGTCAATTGATAATTGATACCACTTTTCAGCATGCAATTCATCCACTTGTGCACCACGTGTCAACATGCCATTGGACTACTTGTCATCGCGACCTTTCCCAGTCAACTTCCAACTAGGTGCCACGTGTCACCCTTGTAGTGGTGCCACATGTTACCCCTTATTTGCATGTACGTTGACCAAACTAGCCATAACTTTTGCATACGAGCTTCGTTTGAGGCGAAATTTCTATCATTGGAAAGCTCTCGTTGAGCTCTACGCAGTGATGTTATTTTGTTGGTCATTTGAGAAGATTGATTTTTCAGCCTTGATGGATCCCCTAGAACCTATGTGAGCATTCTGGATCCTCATGGACCTCTGTGAGCATTCCTTAGATCCTCCGAGATCAAACATCATACACTAAAACATGAATAATTGATGGGAAATAGGTCTATTTATTGGTGAACATCAAGACAAGGATAGTTTCCACCTGTATCTACTGCAACATTGCTCCAGAACCAAACTTTAGGTCCCTCCACCTAGGCCAATCATAGTTAATATTACCTATGAATCCAATGCTCAATAAATTACATGAAAGAGGAATGAACTCTTCCTGACAATATATGAGGAGCAAGAAAGGTTGGAAACAATGGTTTCCAAGTCTAAAGGAATAAATAAAAAACAATGGAAAATGGGCTTGCAAACAGGGATAAAAAAATGTCAGCATTATGATGCTTCAAGGTGTGATTGTCCACTTCTCTATCCTTAGGATCATTTTATATCCTCTCCAAGTGGTTAGAGTGGCTACAAACAATTGTAAATGGGAAGGAAATAGGGGGTCAGGAATCAGGGGAACCTGTAAACCCAATCGAAAAATATGCAAACTATTTTTTTTTAGTCAAATAAATATGTATGCACCTTTCAAAGGAGAAACGTGAGTATGTACAAGCATTGCATAACTAATAGGGTGCATATATGTCAAAATTTTGAGTTTTTTAAATATTTAAGAGGAGGAAAAGGGGGATTAAATATGCATGTAGAGAAAGGGTAAGACCAACATGGCATCGATGCATATGAGGTAGTAATTGATGCTATGATGATCCTCCAACTAATTCTTCTTCTCTTTAGTACACCCCTCTAGGGATTCCATTACTCTTATATACTCATTATCAGACTAACTTTATCTTAAGAAAAGTAAAACATATTTCTTACTAGAACTAATCAACTTCTCGGATTGGTTAGAACTTACTAGTGAGACCTTCAATTTACCTTTGTGTGCATTGATTGTTTAGGACTTCCCATCCTTTATCAAGAAGTATTGGTTGGATCTTCACATGAATATTACATCCCTCGTATACATGTAGGGGATCCAAAACACTACACCACACACGTCCAGGGGTACTACATCCAACACCACTTCAACAATAAAGTCTATACTTCAACAAATTTAACCTTACACAGTTTTGTTACCTTGATCTCTACATCCTTGTTTACCCAACCCAATGGATAGAGTATAGGATGATCACAAACCTCCAATTCAAGCTTGCTAACCAGATTTGCTACTATGAGATTATCATGTGAACCAGAGTCAAACAGAGCATCTATTTTGGTCTTCTTGACCTAAATATTGATGTGGAAGAGTTAGGTCATCTCCTTCTCTTCCTGGTGATGAAGGATACTTGGATTCACCTCCTTTTGCCCTGATATGAAGACAATATTCTCATCCAAATCGAAGTTTCTTTCAACCTGGTTGCTAGAATCCATAGATAGAAGATTATTTTTCTCTTCATCCTTCTTGCAATTCTTCAAGTTCATCTATGAATGTAGTTTCCATCGCTTTTCCTCAATGTGAACATTAATATTGCAATGGTTACAATGGTTGTTGGTATACTTGCACTAATGTGCAGTGACTACCATCTTCTTATCCCCCCCCCCTTCCACTTCTTCTTCCCCTCCTTGGAAGATTCTTGGTGACCTTTTTGCTTGTAAATGCTTAGTTTTCCCTTTCTTATGGCCTATGTTTTCCAGATACTATAACTGTAAACATGCCTCGTCCACTATCCTTGGCTTGAAAAGAATCACTTGATTTAATAGATGACTATGTAGAATCCCCAAATACTTGAGGAGTACAACTAGGTTTTGGGATAGATACCCAGCATGATGGACATCTTTCTAAAATCGGTGGTGTACTCTTGTACACTATTCCCCTACCTTTACTTGAAGTGATGCCAATGGATACATTGGTCCTCTACATACCCAATGGGATAGAACTAGAACTTAATGAGGGTTTTGAAATCTTCCCACTTAGTTACTGGTGGATCAACCTCTAGACTAAGTGTCTTTGTGTGACTTTCCCACTAGGTTAAAGCATAGCCCTCTAACTTTAGTCTAGAAAATGATATATTTTTCTCCTATATGATCTATATGTTGAATGTTGAAATAAAATTCTAGTTGTTGCAACCAATGATTCAATTTTAATGCATTCATATCACCTTGGTATGGATTTATTTCCAATTTCGCTTCCATCTTGAATAAGGACTATGAAGGGTTTACAACTCTCAAACTAGGTTGTCTTTCTTGGGCTCTTTCCTCGACTCCTTTTATGGGTCTTCATTTTCTCTTGATTTCCCCTCTGATTTGATCACAAAGTTAGAGCCTCCAACCTCTCCAAACAGTCCAAGATTTCTTCCTAGAGCCGCCATGAGGAGGGACATATTGCAAGATATGACATTGACTTTCTCTTCCAACCTCGCAAATATCTCCTCTACTAGATCTCAAGGGTTGTTATGAACATACTCATTGTCCATAGCTAGGGTTTTGTGACTTTCTTCTCAAACCAATTCCTGGATCCTTGCAACTTATCACAAATACCCCAAAGAAACCTTCTCTAATATCAATTTGTTTTGTAAACTACTATGAATATTTCACTGAAATAGTTTGTCACAACAAATCTTAAACTATTTTGAAATATTGTATTTTTTTGGTTTATTTACTTAGATCCCAGATTAGTTAATTACTATATTTGCTTGAATTTAATAAATAATTGAAATATAAAAATGAAAGAACAAGAAAAAATACACACCATCCACACAAATGAACACAATATTTGACATGGGAAACCCAATACAAGAGAAAACCTCACTAGAATGCGAGGTCTATGCTCTTCTCTCTTTGCTTCAGTTATAAAATTCACATACAAAGAAATGGGAATTTTCTACTGAGTTACCTTTTGGCATTGTGGCCTGAACAATTGCTATATAATCCTCCTCCTCCTCTTTTATTCTCACAAAATACCACTCTCATATGTTTTTCTCACCTATGGGATAAGATACAATGCAAAATAATGGAACCCCTTCTCCTCCTAACAACCCGATATTTAACATATCTTGATAGTTATCTAGGGGTAGTGTTTTGACTTCCTCAACCATCAATTGTGATAAGGTTTTGTACCTTATATAATCTTCTTGAAATTATAAACATGGCTAGCACCACACATTTTGAGTAATGGGGGATAACATGGCATCCACTCATACCATGGTGGTAAACATGGTAGGTCAATCTGTGAGAGGCATAACTTTTGCATACGATATATGATTGAGGCAATTCTTTCAACGTTGGTTATGCAAACCCCCACCACTCCCTAGGGCCTATGTGACCTCTCGGTCTAGGATCGTTTGAATTCGAGAGTTGAATCATCTCTCGAGCTCCTGCTAAGCCCTCAAAACTCTTATTCACAAGTATGTTACCCTTTTTCCCACGCGAAAATAAAAGTTGTGAGGGTCCTAATTCATCAACATAATCCTCCACGTGACTCCAGGCCAAAACCCGTGGGCCAAACTTCCCCTTTTCCCAAAATTCAGGACTTCGTAGCCTTGGGCTTCAGGAGCTCCAACAACAACACACAAAGTTCCTCTTGAACACTAAATTCATGGATCGTCGAACAATGGAGAGGATCAATGGTCAAAAACTCCCTCCATGATCTTACGGTTTGGAAGAACTTCAGAATTCCAGGCTTCGGACATTTCTCCCGCTCTAACACAATACACTCCCAGAGCATCGAACTCCGAAATCTGAACCAATAGATCAAACAGTCTATTAATTACCTCAGATCGACGACTCCCATCAAATCAACAACTCTGGGCTTCAGAAATTTTTGAAACACCACACTTCAAATCCCCCAGAATGTCGAACATGTGAACTCATGAAGAGCCCCAAATCAACTGTCCACACATCCTAGTGATTGGACGGCTCGGAGCTATTCTGGTCTTCGGGACTTCGGGTGTCTTTCTAACACTATCCTTTACAACCTCCAAATGTCAAACTAGTGGAGGTAAGATCTACGCTCCACGTGTCCCTATCTGACCAATGACAGAGATTAACTCTAGACTCCAAAACTTCGAGAGTTTCACCTATTTCGCGTCCAACACACAAAATCATTCAAACTCATGAAGTCTGAAGGACTTCAAGCATTTAAACCTCGTGTTATTTCTCCAGATCTTATGGTCATAAGAGATCCCTACCTTACCCCATTGGACCTCGTCCACTCGACCTTCAAATGGCATAAATTTCTCCTGCCAACAAAAACTTCATCCATTATTTCTCTTGAGATTGATTGCTTGAGGTGATTCGAACCTCTGACACACTCTTTTCACCCTTTGAACTTCTAAAAGGATTCAAACTTAGATATTTTTCCAAAAAAAACTCCCTACGTGCTCCTTGCGTTCGTCTTCCTTGAGACTTCCTCAACACTTCGACTAAGTGTCGGCCCAATGCACACCTTGCACGGGTCTTCTTCAAACTTCTATATTCCACTGAGTATCCGTCCACTCCTTGCACTTGTTTTTTTACAAAGCTTCACACTATCTCTTCTGAGCTTCTCAATCAGACACGACTCTGCCTTCGCACTCCTTGTAGGCATTGTGTACTCCTTGCACCAAAGTTTCAAAAGAGAAACAAGTGAAACTTATGGAACATCAAAGGTTCACACACGTAATAATGAAATGCACACTCATGCATAATAAACATAGAAAATAGAAATCATAACATGTACTCAATGAACTCAAAGACAAATAGAACCATACATTTGGAATCAAACCTCTATGGTTATATTCATTCAGAAAAATATGTACATGAGTTCTTATAGCTCTCTGCTCCTTCTCCGCAACTCTCAACAACAAGAAGTAAACTTCAGTAGCTTTCTACAATGAATTTCATTAGCCTTAACGATAAGATTCAACAGTCTCATTTGGGCATAGATTACATATATTTATACATAAGGGGCTTCTAGATCCTTCCTTCCAACCTACTCAAATGCTATCCTATCACAATTAAGACATTCTCCTACTTAGCCTTGTTACAATAAATGGAAATTACACTCGGATATGAGTTGATGCTCAGTATTTGTACAATCCTAACTTGCATTAAAGAAAATAAAATCTCCTGGATTGTTTACAATGATGTCAGTCTCAAAACATTTAAAAAGGTATTTAATTACAATGCTTTCAAAACAGAAATGATGTGTTCTCCTTTTTGGATCCCAAAAGCATTTTTTTTTAATGTGCACTTGATGTTGAGTTATCCTCTACTTGGCTTGATGATCGTTTCTGACAATGCTCCTACATCATACTCCTCTGGAAAAAATATCCATGGACTCATGTCCATGAGCTCCTAAATTTTTTTTCCATGCTTCTGGATATCAGCTTCAACCATCCAACTGGCATCCTCTGCTAGATGATCTTTCCATTTAACCAAATATTAAAAATAAGTCTTCCTCCTGGTATTCTTAGCAATCCTCTGGTGCAGAATCTTCTCCATGTATAGCTTCTCTAATGTGGGCATCTGTTGCTTCCATTGAATCTCCTCTTGACCTTATGTTCCTCCTGTATCATCCATCATGTAAGGGTACAAGTCTGCTACATGGAATATCGGTGATATTCTAACGTCCTCTAGAAATTCAATCTCATAAGCATTTGTAACAAAATTTCTGAGGATCTTACATGGTCCTATCTTCTTCATCTTCAACTTGTTATATGTTCCTTTTGGAAACCTTTCCTTCCTTAGGTGCACTAAGACTTGATCTCCCACTTTGAAATGAACCTCCCTTCTTTTCTGGTCTATTCATATTTTGTATTTATGGATGCTATCTTGTAATTGTCCCCTGATCTTCTCGTGCAACTTCTGCATCTCTGTAGCAAAGTCTTGTGCTCCTGCACTTCAGAACTCATCTTGTCTCAAATATCTCAACTCTGAGATTCTTCTTGGATGCATTCCATACACTACCTAGAATGGTATTTACCAGTGCTTTTGTTCGGTGAGTCATAATATGCAAATTCTTCTTGGGGCAGAATTTGATCCCATTGATTGTGATGTTCAGTGATCAAACTCCTCAAAAAAATCCCTAAGATTTGATTCACCCCCTCTGTTTGCCTGTCTGTCTGAGGATGATATGTCGAGATGAAGGATAGATTTTTCCCCAGTGTTTTCCACAAATTCCTCCAAAAGTGTCCCACGAATTTGGTATCTCTATCTGAGACTATACTTCTAGGTAACCCATGTAATCTCACGGTCTCCTTGAAAAACAAACTTGTTATATGAGTAGCATCGTTGGTTTTATGACGTGGTATGAAGTGTGAAATATTTGAAAAACTGTCAACCACTACAAATATTGAATCACTCCCTCTCTAGGTTCTTGGCAATCCCATAACAAAGTTCATGATTATGGCATCCCATAGTATATCTGGAATAGGTAATGGCTAATATAATCCAGTGTTTTGTTGTTTTCATTTTTCATACTGGCAGATTCTACATCTGTCCACAAACATATTCACATTAGATCTCATACCTGGCCAATGGTACGAATAACTTAGTTGCACATAAGTTTTATCATGGCCGAAGTTTCCAACCAAACCTCCACTATGCTTCTCTTTCAACAAGTTATCCCTCATTGAACATTTTAGGATACATAGCTGACTCCCCTTGAATAACAGTCCATCTTGGATCAGATATTCCATCCATTGATTTATGTCCCTTAGCAAAGGGTTCTCACATGCTTCATAGGCCTCTTTTAAATCTGGATTTTCTTTATACATCTCCTTGATTTGTTCAAATCCCATGGTCTCCACTTGAAATTCCTACAAGATCAAACATCTCATGCTCAAACATCTGCAACTTTTTTAGCTCTACAAATAATATGCTTGATAACAAAAGTAAAATTTTGCATGAATTATTCCGATTTGGCATGTCTCTAATTCAACTTCTCTTGTATGGCTATAAACAGTAAATCTTGGTTGTCTTAATACAAGAAAAACTCCTTAGGGATAAGATAATGTCTCCACTTTTTTAAGGCTTGTATTACAACATAAAATTCATTGTCATATGTGGAATACTTCTTCTTGGTGTCATTCAACTTCTCACTTAAATAAGAAACATGATTGTTTTCTTGGCTTAAAATTGTGCTAATGGATACTCCACTTGCATCACATATTACCCGAAATGTCTTCTTAAAATCTACCAGAACCAAAATTGGTTGTTTTGTTATCTTCTCTTTCAATACTCGGAATCCTTTCTCGGCTTCCTCTATCCAATTAAAAGATCTATGTTTTTTCTTTATGGTGTCTAGTACGGGTGTACAAATGTTGTTGAAATTCCTGATGAATTTCCTATAAAAACTTGCCAACCCATGAAAACTTCTTACCTCGAACACACTTTTTGGAGAAGGCCACTCTCTGATTTCCTTCACCTTCTCTAGATCCATCTTCAACTCATTCAAAGAGATCAAAAACCCTGGATATATAAGTTATGTCTTCTTGAAAGAACATTTTTTTAGATTCACCAACAGCTTCTCCTATTGAAATCTCCTCAACACCATCTTTAAGTGCCTCAAATGCTCCTCTTCAATCTTACTGAAAACTAGAATATCATCCAAATACAAAATCACAAACTTACCAACAAAATATTTAAGTACTTCATTCATCAACCTCATAAATGTACTTGGGGAATTGGTTAAGCCAAATGGCATAACTAACCACTCATACAATCCTTCATTCATTTTGAATGTTGTCTTCCAGTCATCTCCCTCTCTCATCCTTATTTGGTGATAGCCACTCTTCAAGTCTATCTTGGAAAAGTAATTTTCTTCACTCAAGCAATCCATCAAATATTCCATTCTAGGTAAAGGAAACATATACCTGATGGTTATCTTGTTTATGGATCTTGAATCTGTGAACATTCTCCAACCTCCATCTTTCTTTGGAATCAACACAGATGGTACTGCACATGGGCTCAAGCTTTCCCTTATCAAACCTTTATCTAACAACTCTTGGACTTGATTCTTGACCTCTCCATTCTCTTGAGGTACCAACCTATATGCTACTTTATTTGGAAAATTTTCTCCTTGAATAAGGTCAATGTGATGATGGATACTCTTGATGGGAGGTAAGGAGTGAGTTAATTCATCCACCACAATATCATCAAATTCATCCAACAACTCTTGTATTTCTACAGTAAAACCATCCATAGAATTTTTTGTAAGGATGACTCTTGTCTTTCTCAGAATGGAAAATTGCATTTCTTTGTCTTTCTTGACTTCTTTCAAGAGTTCCTTCCCACTCATGAGAAGTATGCTAAGACTAGCTTCCTCCTTAACTCCTTTATCTTCTATTGGCAGTAACATATGCTTGCAACCACTCCTCTCAAGGGTATAAGTATTTTGTATTCCATCATGTATGACATTTCTATCATATTGCCACAGTCTTCCCAACATAACATGACAAACATCCATAGGTATGACATCACACATAATTTCATCTTTATAACCTCCTATTTTAAATTCAACTTTGCATTGTTGACTTACCATGACTTGGTTCCCTTTCTGCAACCATGATACTCTATATGGACTCAGATGTGCAACTGTCTCCAACTCCAATTTCTCTACCATCTCTATGGATCCAAATTATCAGTTCTTCCACTACCTATGATCACCTTGCATACTCTATCTCTGGTATTGCAAGCAGTTCTAAACAAATTGTTTCTCTAGACTAGATCTCTTACCTCTTTCTCTGGTTTCATGAGAAATTTCCTCATCATGAGTGATCTCCCTTCTTTATTTGCTTCTTCTTCTTCTACATTCCTCTTTTTTGCTTCAGAAATGTGAGCTTCTCCAGTCCCTGCATCCTTCTTCTTCTCAAGACATATGCCCCATCTTTCCATAGGCATAACACTTCACTTCTCCTCCTATGATTCTTCCTCTTCCTTTCAGAAAAGAGTTCTTCCACTATAGTGTCCTCCTTTGGAACTTCTTTCTCTTTCTTTCTGGTTGTGATACTTTCCAGCTTCAACTCTGGGTTTCTGGAATTTCTCTCGAACAATTCCTCTACCTCTGTTTGGACTCTTCCATATGTTTCGTTGACTTTGTTTTTTGGCCAACTTTTCTTCTTCTTTCAGGGATACCTAATAAGAATCCTCCATTGTTCTCATTGTCATCATGTTGATTTCATCATGAATCTCATATATCAGGCCATTAATATACATGGAAACCTTTTCTTCATCATTCTCCCTATGTCTTGCTCTGATGTTCAATTTGTAGAACTCTTCGGTGTACTCCTTTACCGACAAACCCTTCTGTCTTAGATTCTGCAATTTTCTAAATAGATTTATCTGATAATATTTGGTTATGAATTTACCTTTTAACTTAGCATTCATTCTATCCCAGCTCTTAATTTTCGACTTACCTTTGCATCATCTATCAACTTGCAACTCATCCCACCATAGTGTTGCATGTCCCTTCAATCTGGTCACAACATGATTCACATTCTTCTCATCATTAATCTCCTCATAATCAAAGTACTTGTCCAAAGCACGTATCCAGTCAAGTAGCTCTTCAACATCTAAATTTCCTTCATACGTTGGGACTTCTATTTTTTCTATGGCTCCCATTTTAACAATAACTCTCAACAACCGCTCTTCTGTAGCTTATTCTCCTGCAACTTTTTTTGCTTCAACATATTCACTCTCATATTAGTTGATGTCACCAACATCAAGTGCTCTTCTCTGTGCCATCTCCATGACATCCAATCTCGTACGAAGTCATCTCATCTCTTCTTCCATAGTTGGATTTGCTAAAGGTCTATATCTGCGTCTTCTCTGTGGCATGGTTCCAATTTTTCTTTCACACGGAGCTTAATTTGGGATCTGATACCACTTGATGCAAACCCCCACCACTCCCTGGGGCCTGCGCGACCTCTCGGTCTAGGATCATTTGAATTCAGAAGTTGAATTAGATCTCAGGCCATTGTTGTGCCCTCAAAACTCTTATTCACAAGTCCTTTACCTTTTTTCCCACACAAAAATGAAAGTTGTGAGGGTCTTGATTCATCAACAGAATCCTCCACATGACTTCGGGCCAAAACCCATGGGCCAAAAATCCCTTTTTCCCAAAATTTGAGACTTCTGAGCCCTAGGCTTCAGGAGCTCCAACAGCAACATGCAACATTCCTCCAAACGTCGAATTCATGGATCGTCAAATAGAAGAGAGGATCAATAGTCCACAACTCCCGTCGTGATCTTATGGTTGGGAAGAACTTCATAATTTTGGGCTTCGTAGGTTTCGCCCGCTCCAACACACTACACTCTCGGAGCGTCGAACTATGAACCAACAGATCAGACGGTCTATTACTTTCCTCAGATCAACGGCTCCCGTCAACTCCACAACTCTAGACTTCAGAGCTTTTTGAAGCACCACACTTCAAATCCCCCAGAGTGTCAAACAGGAGAACTCACGAAGGGCCCCAAATCGACGGTCCACGCGTCCTATCAGATAGACAGCTCAGATCTATTCTGGGCTTCAAGACTTCAGGTGTCTTTCTGGCACTATCCTTTACAACCTCCAAATGTCGAACTAGTGGAGGTAAGATGCTCTCCATGTGTCCCTCTCTAACCAACGAACGAGATTAACTCCGGACTCCAGAACTTCAGGAGTTTCGCCTCTTTCACACCCAACACACAAAATCTGTCAAACTCGCGAAGTTCGAAGGAATTCAAGGGTTTAAATCTCATGCTACTTATCCATATATGATGGTCACAAGAGATCCTGACCTTCCCCAACTGGATCTCATCCACTCGACCTTCAAATGGGATAAATTTCTCCCTCCAAGGAAAAATTTGTCTACTATTTCTTCTGAGCTTGATCGCTCGAGGTGATTCGAACCTCTGAGGCACTCTTTGTGCCCTATGAACTTTTAAAAGTATTTAGACTTAGATATTTTTCAAAAAACATCTCCCTACGAACTCCTTGCGTTCGTCTTCCTTGAGACTTCCTCAACACTTAGACTAAGTTTCATCCTGGTGCACACCTTGCACGGGTATTCTTCAAACTTTTATACTCCACTGAGTATCTATGCACTCCTTGCACTTGTTTTTTTCCAAATCTTCACACTATCTCTTTTGAGCTTATGAGTCAGACACGACTCTGCCTTTGCACTCCTTGCGGGCACTGTGCACTCCTTGCACCATAGTTTCATAAGAGAAACAATTGAAACTTATGGAACATCAAAGGTTCACACACTTAATCGTGAAATGCGCACTCGGGCATATAAAACATAGAAAACAGAAAGCATAACATGTACTCAATGAACTCAGAGACAAACAACACCATACATTTGGAATCAAACCTCTCTGGTTATATTCATTCAGAAAAATATGTACATGAGTTCTTACAAATCTCTCCTCCTTCTCCACAACTCTCAGCAACAACAAGTAAACTTCAGTAGATTTCTACAATGACTTTCAACAACCTTAACAATAAGATTCACCAACCTCATTTGGGCATAGATTACATATATTTATACACAAGGGGATTCTCGAGCCTTCCCTCCAACCTACTCAAATTTTGTCCTATCACAATTAATACATTATCCTACTTAGCCTTATTACAATAAATGGTAATTATGCTTGGATATGAGCTGATGCTCAGTATCTGTACAATCCTAACTTGCATTAAAGAAAATACAATCTCCCGTATTTTTTACAATGATGTCATCCTCAAAACATTTAAAAAGGTCTTTAATTACAATGCTTTCAAAATAGAAATGGCGCGCTCTCCTTTTTGGATCCCAAAAGAATTTTTTGAATGTGCTCTTGATGATGAGTTGTCCTCTACTTGGCTTGATGATCGTTGATGACGATGCTCCTGCATCAGTTAGAAAAGTATTGGTGTGTATAATATGGAATATTCATATAGAGTAGGTTTGAACCCAAAACAAATTCCATTTGATGCGTCAAAATGGATTGAGAATATTTTGGATGGTTTTTTGGATCTAATTTTCCAAATTGGGACCTATCGCTAAAATGGATCTGCAAGTTGATTCCTCCAATTTTTCCACCCAAAAAACATCGATATATAAAACAAATTATATAATGATCCAATCTAGATCACTCGAACTAAACAATGTCCCATTGATAACTAGAATGATTTAACTATGGAGGATTTAGTAATCCCAAAACAGAGTTTAGCTTCAATGGGAGATGGAAAAGGGAAAGACGTTAAGATGGAAGAGATAGCTACTCCAAGTAGTCTAGAGATATATTATCATGGGGTGATCAGAATATCCCTGATATTATGGATGATTTAATAGATCTAATTGTGATTGCTTACAATGAAAGAAAAAATACAGTTGTAAAATAGACTTAGAGTAAAATAAGAATTGACTTGGATAACACAATGGTTTGCACAACTTAGGAGCAAGTGTTATATACTAAAAGGGAAAATTTTATAGAATTATTATTAGCTAGACTTTCTATTGTCCATGCCACTTTGGACAAAGCACAATCATTAGTTGTAGATGTATAGAAGCTTGAGAAGAAAATTTCATTGTTAGAAAATCAAGTGAAATATTATAAATCTACACAATGACTAATACAATTTTTATAAAGCATGTTTTAAAGGAGGATGAATCTAATGCTCATACTAAAAACGATTTAAATTATGCAATGGTATTTTAATTATAGGAATTAAGTTTACAAATTTCTATTTTATATAAATAAAAATATTTTGTGGAAGGAAACACAAGGGAAAACTCAGAATAAACTAGAATTTATTAAACAAATTTAGAAGCATAGGAAAGCAGAATCTCGGAATATCATAATTCAAATTAAAGAAGAATTGCATGGCATTAAGCAAGATCTAAGCTTCTATTATAGGGTATCTCATGAGGCTCAGAGACAAATAGAAGATGAATGGTTGTTTTATATTAAAATTTGGGATTTTATTGAAGACACCACCAATCGGTGTAAACTTCCTTCCCTTGGCCCACCTGAAAATTTCCACCCAGATGATCAAGTTGTGAAATTATTTGAAGAATCACTCCAGAAACACAAATTATCTATTGAAGGGATATCAAATATGGAAAAAGGTCATCTCCAGATATTTTTGACTAATGAAGCTAAAAGAAAAACACAAATTCAATGCGCCTTTCCTAAAATGGAAAAATATATCAAAATATTCTCTATGCAATTAGCAACTTTGAGGGTCCCATGTAGGCAACATATTTTTCTTCATTTTGATTTATTTAAAAATTTATTTAAACAATGTGAAGTATATGACAGAGCGTTAACTAAATAACAACCCCCTAGTTCACCTGGTGGTTAAGTTATAAGTTGGTTATTGTAACTAATTTTCAAATTTGTATTTATGGAGAAACATAAGAAGTAAGAAAGGATTTTTTGAAAAGAGCTTTTTGATACAACGATTGTGTAAAGAATCTTTTTGACATTCTAGTTAATATTGAGAAGCCAATCATTGGCCAAGAAATTCATCACTAGAGAAATTTGTTCCTATCTATAGTGGGTTGCAGATTACTTTGTGACTCATTGAATAGTGTAGATGTTCTGTAAGAAATTTGATTTTTTTCATTTCCGAGTATTTTGGGGCATTGTTAATATTTCTTCTATTTCTTTCTTCAACAAATCTTAATTGTTTGGATTGGAAATAAGTTATATGTTTTAAGTAAATATTTTTTCTTTTATTATGGTATTTGTTATTTTATCTATCAAATTTCTATAGAACTTATTCTCATATTTTCTTAGGGAAAAAGAAATAGTAAATTGGACCCTTGTATTTTTTTCAAGTATTCTTAGATAGTAATGTTATCGCACAAATTGTAGGTTGGGCAAAGCTCGAACCAATCCATGATATGGTGATAACTATGGGAGAGTCTACCCAATGTCACCTTAGATAAACCCTCCCCTCACTTTAGTGAAGGATAAATCCAACACGAGGGGAGCATCCCGATTGACCCTAGGGGGAAATGAGATGAATAGTGATGTTAAGGAAGTGAATCCCCTATAGGTCAAGTTGTGGAGAGATGGAAGGATTGAGATGAAGTCTCATCTATGAGGGAAGGTTTCCAAGAAGTAGTGTACTTGTAGAAGATAGTTGTACCTACTTGAGACACAAGAAGAGACAAACATACAAGCCTAAATATCAAGTGGAAAAGAAATTTAAGCTTTTTGTCCCAAAATACTGCAGTAAAAAAGAATATATATTAGCAAGGAACAAAGTTAATTACTGCAGATATGACCATTCAAAGCATCAAAGATTTATTGAGAAATGAAGCACAAAACAAGTAGATTAGTTCCCAATACTTTAGCACAAACTTTAGTGGTATTAGAGGGATGTTGTATGATGTTATTGTAGAGATATTGTAACATCCTTATGGCTGTAGCAAAATATTTCTACAAAAAAAAATTTCAACCAAAAAAAATTACGAGTAAACCACCCAAAAGATGCTAAATGACTAGTAGATTATTATGGCAACTTTCTAGCAAATTTTGACGATTGAAAAGAGAGGAAAAGTAAAAGTTTGAGAGAAATTTGTTGCAGTCCTAATGTCTGTAGATTTAATGTTGTAATAGCAGTAGATATCCTTATCCAAACAAGATTTCCTATGGACCTTAGCAAGCTTAAAGCACATAGAATAAATTCCAACTAAGACAATTTCGATATCTCATATTTTCATGTATACCAATGCAATGATTTTATTTCTCCAATGCAAGAGATTAGTGCCTAAAACTATTGTGTTATGGAGTATTTAAATGAATGAGCTAGATTTTCCACTTACTTAGGGGTGTAAACCCTTTTACTTCCTAAAGAATGCAAGGCTAGCAAGGAACTACTAGTAGGGTGTAAGTCCTTTTACTCCTCCTAGTAACCCTTTGTGCAAAAATTACTAGGAGCAATTCATTTAGATTGGAGGTGAAACATTGGGCCTCCAAAGGCCTCCCTCTCATGTGATAGGGTCTCCTTCATCAATCCAAGGCCTCTCTCCATCAAAAGGTTTCAAGTGTCAAGTCAACACCACCACCACTCCAAACCCTAGCCCTAGGGTGACATCAAGCCCTCCAAATGCTACCTTTTGACCTCCAAAGACAAAACGTTGGGCTTGTAGGGAGTGTCTCTCAATATTCCAAAGGCTTTCATCATCATCCAATGTGTGGGGCATGGTACCCACCCTGTGGGATTCATGACCCAAGGAATCCCAAGCTAGGCTTGTTCCTCCAAAACTGTCCACCAAGCAAGGTCCTGCAAAGATAATGAATACACCCTCCAAGGATCTAAATTCAAACATATCATGATAATTAAATCAAATCAAAAAAATATTCACCTAAGCACGTGCATCAAAAACTACCTCATCAAATTAAACAAGTGCTCAAAGACCATATGCAACTTTCCAAGTTTAGGTATGTGATGGTTGACAAAGTGACCTATTGGGTGAATCATCCCCTAAGTTGAGTGTTTCCTAGGTGGAACCCCCTCTAAGCCATGTGAATAAGATGAAGTGGAAGGGGGAAAGGATTTTGGGCATGGGGTTCATGACACACAAGGGATCATAGTGTCTCATTTATGGGTGCCTTTGTAGAGGGTGAGTTGCACCTTCATTTTCAATGCATCATTTTTCTAAGCCCATTTATTTCCTTTTGTTCTTTTAATATGTTTCTAGGTTGAATCCAAGGTGGGGATTCTACCTAATCATGAAAAACATTGCCCACTTTGACTCTACCCTGGTCACATTATGCTTTCCCAAGTTGAAGATAATGTGTGGGACTTCTACCTAAGCATGAAAAACATTACCCACACATGCTCTACCTTGGTTGGAATTTTTTGCATTTGTTATTTTTCACAGGTCCCATCAGTTTCTTATGAGAGACATTTCTTTTTCCTCATGATCCCTAGGGGATCATATATAAGGTTCATGGTTGGCTTGTATCTTTTGTCAGCTACAAGCCTCTAGGCCTTCAGCCCCTTCATCCCATGAAACGAGGGGATGAAGTGTGAAGGAGATGATTGGCTTGTATCTTGGGTCAGTGCCGAAAATCCCAAAAGATAAGGAGGCGAGGGGATGAAGTGTGGAAAGTGGTAAGTATGATTAGGAATGGCATGATGAATTGTCAAGGGGACCTCCCAGTAGCAAACTCATCCCTAAGGGTGACCACTTACTAGGGTGCAATGTCAACCACCAAGGTGAAACAGGGCAACGAGCATAACTTCCAAGTAGATGTTACATAATCAAAAGCAGCTTTTAAATGCAACAAAATCAAATGCCTCAAATATTGAAATGACACTCACCAAAATACCTAGCTTGTACCTCATGGAGAAACACCCAATTTCTTTCGGAAGCAAGCTGGTGTGGCGAATACCATCGTGATGAATCTGAGATCTATGGTGGTGAGGTGGGCCTCTATCTGTGCAAGTGGATTTTGTTAGCCATTTCTCTCTTGGTAATCCATGTCTTCAACCTGAGGGCCTCAAGCCATAATCTTCTTAGTTATCCCTAGGAAATGGGGATAACAAGTTGAATTTTCTGTATTTATATAAATATCTTTGAAAACAATCAAAAGAAATTAAAAATAAACTTAAATCTCATCAAAAGGTTGTTCAGCCATAAATGTAGAGGGTTTCTCTACACCATATAGGAAAGAGTATGAAATAGTCTAATTGGGCCTCTTTTCTAGGTTAAACCCATGTTGTTGATGCTTGGTTATTTTCCCCATCAACTTGAAATTAGCCATCCTATTCAAGAGCATCCTATGATGAACTTGTTTTAAGAGTCCTTTCATAATCGATTAATCAATAATAAAGATTTTGTAATAGAAGTGGTAGAGAAAAGATCAATATCCCCTTAGCTTGACAGAAGTGGTGATAAATATCAATGCATATAGGAAATTTGTGGTGAAATATCCTCAAAACTGATAAATGGATATGCAAGAGTGTATAGTGAGCACCTTGAAAAACACAACTCCTAATGCTTGCAACATTGTCTAGAGGAGGGAGAAATTATGTTTCTTTTTCCAAACCTGTAAAATGAGTATAGTATAGTTTAATAAAGATATTTTCCTATTATTTTATATGGTTTTATACTTTATCAAAAAAAAATCCAAGACTTTACAATGTTTTATAATTCAGTGAAAGCTTCACCAAGATTTTATAATTTAGTGAAAGATTTTACAAGATTATATATTCCAGTAAAAGATTTACCAAAAAATCATGTATACATATATGATAAAATAACCTTCAAATTTTCCTATGTATCATGGGGATTCACCATTTATTATATATACAAATCTAAGGGGGGTTCATACAATTTCCCCTAAAGGAGGTCATCATCAAGATAATAGACCAATTCTCAAATAGGATAATTATAATTGCAATATATTTATGGTGCTTATTAAGAACATTAATATGAAAACCTATGTTGAATTACTTCAACATTCCCCTTTGTTGATTTAGTGGGTATGCTAGTAATACGAGACACAAGTTTACACATGTTCATAACTTAATTACTCTTTAGAACCTCCTAACACACAAAAATTATAATGACCTTGGTATTTTCATTTCTTCCATGTTTAAATATAAAAATCACATTGTAAAGAATATTTAGGTTAATTCCCTATATTTATTTGAGAGACATCATTTCTCTTACAGGATGGTAAACAACAACATCATCATCAAAATGAAATGTTTAAAGGAAAAAAGAAACTAACATAGATCTATTTTAACCCAAAACTTTAAATGACAAAATAATTAGTCATGATTTTTTTAAATGTCTCTCTATTCTTATTAAATCTAAGAATGAATTTTTTTCACAATAATAGTTGTTTTATATTATCAAAATTGTTGCATCTAGACCCATTCAACATTCTTACATCCCCAAAACAACTAGTGATGTTTCCATAACCAAAATGAGAACATCAACTAAAACACTTAACTATTGAACTAAACTACCTTGCTTAAAAGTTTGCAGGAATCTACCTAGATATAGTAATGTAACAATAATTTGTTCACTAAAAACATATTAATTAAGAAAAATTAAAGTTGAAAATCATCATCAACAATATAATCCACATGGGTTTCCAAGTTGCCAACTTCTTTCCCAAAAAGGTTAGTTAATTCTTCAAGCATGGCAACAGTGGTAAAGTCATCAGAGACTTCAGGTAGGCCATGTACAAGAGGGAATTTGATGTGTGTCCAGATACATGCCACAATATTGATGAGAGTGTACAATAAAGTTGAGAATTCCAATTGTCTTCCCCACAACAAAATCAGATTTTTCACAAGATTCCTTTTCCTAGTCCCTTAGTCCAAGGAGGTGTTTTCCAACCTCCAAATCATGTTGGTCTTTGGCTTTAGTTTCCTCTAATTTTCTCTATGTCATGGCCTTCTTTCACTTTTCCCAATTGATATTCGAGGAAGTGTCCATGCCCATGGCCTCCACAATTTATTCTTCACACTGATGAAGACCTTTCCTCAATCTATGCATTTACCCTACAAACATTGCCAACAACACTAGTGAGACATGACTTCCATTATCCCAACAAATCCTAGAAGCACATTGTTGAGGGGGTTGGATTCTCAAATATCAATATGAGGAATTAAGTCCAAGGAAAAGGCCCAATTAGACTCTTCCCTATTGAAATGGAAAAGATAACTTAAGTAAAGGGATTAAAGAACATTGTTTTCGAGAGATAACTCTCAGGAAAAGTATAAGAAAGCACCACTATAAGTCCATTAGCCAAAGAATAATCCTACAAGAAAATGACTTCAGGAAAATGACTTTAATAGGGATATTTTTTGAAACGGAGAAATAAAATATAACAGAAAAAAGAAAAAGAAAGCTACATGAAATACATACAAACATTTTCATTTCAATAGTGATGAACGATAGAACTAATTCTATAGTAAATTAATGAAATTAATAGCAAAGAACTAATTACAAAACATAAATAACAAATAGAACCCTAACAGAAAATGCATTTACATATTTGCTAACATTTATAACAAAGTATTTCAAATAAAAAACAAAGATAACTTGAGCATAATTAGAAATCTTTAATATACATTATGAGCAAGCCAATAATAGTAGAATAACCCACCAATTAAGTTTATCCACAATGTTTCTTCAGCAAAATGTTCTTGGCCTCAAGAACGCTTATGAATTAAACTTAGAAATAATTCACCATATTAATCATCATCGTACTATGGAAGCCAAAAATCCCTTTTCAAATTATTCAATTTACATATTTATACAATAATAAAGTGGTACTCTTTTTCTGATTTAACCTTGAAGTGAGTTAGGGCTTAGTATTTTTACATTTTCTTGATCATATTTCTTCACATTTTCTTGATCATATTTCTTCCCTTGAGTAAACAAATAATTACATAAACCTAAATGGGTAAATACATTTTGTTCCCTAGGCATTTCAAAATAGGAAATTTGCATTCACATATTTTGATATACTTTTTATATTTTAGGAAAAGTACCCTTAAATTGAGTCACATTACGAACTTTAGAAGTTAGAAATTCCTACAGATGACCATAGTTCAAGGAAGAGATGACTTTGACCTCTCTCTCATGCTTATGAATATCCTCTTTAAATTGGTTAAATACCTATGCAGTTGGAAGAATAGTTTGCATGGTATTGTGGTATCTTCCATCAAATCCCAGATTTTAATAATGCAAGCCACTCCTCCTCTATTTGTTTCTAGGACTCATGTGTGATTCTTCCCCAATGATTAATTCCTTGGTCTAGTGCATATAGTTTGTGTTTATTGAGCAACTTGATATTATGCTCATCATGCCCTCTGCTCTTTTGAATTTTATTAGTAAAGTTCAACTGATTCTGAACTTTTCCTTGCCACTCCTTCCATATCAAGTTTTCTTTATACAATATAGGAAAGTTCCATACTTAATTCTTGTAGATTTAAAACCTCGGAAATGAAATATTTTTTAATTTGAAAATTGATTTTTTCCTCTTCCAAAAATTATTCAATAAAATTGCTTACCATGTTTTGTGTAATATTTGACTTGATTTTCCAACAATGCAATTTGTTTTCCAAAACTTTGAATCTCTTCTGCTTCAACCTTGGATTTATCCATGGTGGCATGAGAGATAGCTAACCCAATTGATAGGATATCATTGAGTCTAGCTATTTTTGTGCCTATCATTTTCCCCTAAGTGGTACTTAGAATAGAAGTATCCAGGTCCACTTTCTTCCTTCTTCTTTTTTTGTTTGACTGTGGCCTACTTCCTTCTATTGTAAGAAATCATCTCTAAGTCAACTACCTCTTCCATAGGATCTAGTATTGGTTGATCTCCCCGAGATAGGATGTTCTCCAAACTTCTTGGAGTGAGCACTCGCTCCATAACAGGTTCTTTACCTTTAATTGTACCTGATTTAGGGATAACAATATTCTCCACAGTCAAATCTATGGAACTATTGGGAGATGGTGTTGCTTGTTTTTGTGGTTGTTGTTCTACAGGTTTCTCTGTCTATTGTTACCTATGAATGGGTGATTGTTGTGTCTTAATAACAGTAATTTATTTAACCTTTGCTTGATCATTTGCTTCTGAGCCTTTTTTTTTCTTTCTACTTTCTATCTTCCTCTTCATTCTTGGCCTTTTCTTCAACTTCTAGTCTCTCCTTTCCTTTCTTCTCATTTTCCTATTTCTATTTTTTATCTTCTTCCTCTTCATTTGTCTTTTTTTTATCTCTTCCTCTTTTTATTGTCTCCTTTCTTTTTATTCCCTTGCTTTTAGCTCTATCTCTTATTTTAATCTGACCTCTTCAACTCTCATTTTCTCTTATTTTTCTTCTTTCCTCTTTCTTTCTACATCAGCCAACTATTTCTAATGACCTCCATTTGGTCATTTGATGTCATGCAATAGAAGGAGGGAAATATGGAGATCTCAATTTGGATTGAACATCTTCCCAAACTATTTCATTCTCAAATGGGATATGACTCACCCATTGCTCATGAGTGTATGGCTAGGTCAAAGAAACCATCTCACAATGTTTGGTAACAAGACTAAATGGATCATGTCTTCTGAATTGAACTTGGAGAAGCCTATACTCTAACATAGAGTTTGTTTCTTATCTAACATGCTTATGATTGGCTAAATTATAATGTCCCAAGTTGAAATTGTATGGAACGAAACTTTTATTTTTAGCATCTTTAAGTAGAGAAGCGTTAAAATACTACAATGTGGTCTGGTAATCTATCTCACTCAAGATGATTTTGTTAGGCACATACTTGGGTATTGAGTGTGGTGTTGCAGTTGCACCATAGATTCTAAGATAGGTATATTTTTCTTCCAAGTACCAATTACCAATGCATTTTACTAGCCTCATATCTTCCTTGGTAAGCCTTGCACACTTTTTATAGAAAATGAACCTATAGAGAGGAACTAAAAACAAACCACAAATCCTTGTATAATTATTTTTATATTTATTCTCCCAAATTACTTGGTAGTAAACATGGATTGGAGACTCAAATATGTGTCGAATCCAATTCACACTAGGAAATATATTGGTTACACAAACAACATCCATAAGATAAGAGGCCATGTAAAATGTGGGCACTACTCTTGGTTTAGCTTTGGACTTATGTGTCATTTATATCATTATATTCAAAGAATGAGAAAGAATAGTTTCCCAAATAAAGATATGGCACTTAATAACCATTGTATAGGCTAATGGAAACCATGCATCTTTGAAGTGGGTGAAATTGTGTTCACCGTAAAATCTAGCTATTACAACCATTATATAGAAATAAGGTTACCTCAAATTAGTTATTGAATATATATACCATTTTTCTTCCCAAAAAATCTCTTATCCTCCACCCAGCAGCTGGAGAGGATCTCCTCGATGTCATGTTCTTTATTAAACTACTCCACAAAACATGTCATCATGTGTGTCCCTAATAGTATCAGTTTGTAATATTTTTCCAATTCAGATAGTAGATAAGACCCTATGCATCTTTCCTCCTCATTCAAAATGGTCCTATGCTTCTCATCTATGTGATCAATTATCCAATCAAGAGATTTTGAGCAGAGTTCTAGTTGTGACAGAGTGTAAGTGATATTTTTGTATGTTAATTAAAACTAAATCATTTTCACCCCTCATCTTAGGATCACTAGGAGGGATTACATCTGGGTATTCTTCTTCATGAAATATCCTATACAATACTCCATATCCTAGGAAAGGGAGATGGGGACCTATTATCTATATGAGAATCAATATCTCTATAAATTGGTTTCACTGAGTTTGAAGTATTCTGAACATTCAATTTCAATGGGACCATGTTCTACATGTTATGTGTGTTCAACAAGTTGTTTCCCTTTAGGGTATTTCTTGGGTGTTTTGGATGAAGACCTCTTAGGAGGCATTATATCTTAGGAGAAAAAATAAATTGAATATTATAGGAATTTTTTTGTCAATTTGCAAAAAATTTGGTATTTCTAACCTAAACTAATTCCAAGAAATAAAATATAATGACTACTTGCAAATAACTTCAAAAGAATGTAATTTTTATTTTCTTTTGGAAACAGAATTTATGGTTTTCAATTTATCAAATTGGATACAACAAAATAATCATTCATTTGCAAACTACAAAGAAAGAATTTGGAGCATACTTGGATGATGAGCAGAAAATTGTTCTATAAAAAAGAAATGCAAGCAAAGTGTTAACGCCTTGAGTATATTCAATTAGTCCTTGTACTTTTTCAGTAGGATACAAGGAAATAGGTATTCAAATAGTTCTCTAATAACTAAAATTAATTATGCACCAGTGAATAAAAAACTAATGACTAGGATTCAAGTGGGATCAAACCTTAGTTCACAACACAAGTTTAACAACAAATTTCACTTCTAGACCTGATAATTCCCAAATGTTGCATAAATCAACTTTTAATAGAAAAAGAAACAAAATCTTGCACCATCATGACTAAATCATGTTGGAAGATTGGTTGTAATTGATGTTAACTGCAACAAATAGAGCGTGGGTCTTAAAGCTCAGGAGAGATAGAACATGTAGAGGATACATGAACAGAAGGAAGAGCACATGGAAGAAGCATAATTGGATCGAAATCCTTACAGAAGTGCATAAGGAAAACCTGTTGACTTAACAGAGAAGTTATGTTACATTTTGGAGAAACCCTGACCGTTGATCGTTAATCACTGGTAAGGATCAACGATCCTTCATCATTGTCAAAAAACATGGTGTGAATCCACAAGAACCATATATCTATAGCAATATTAAGTCCCAACCGTCATATCGGGAGTGATAATCCTCAATCATAGATCAAATCCAGTCATATTTTGGTGATTTCGCCACTTCGGTGACTATTGCAAATAAGGTAGAGGTACGAAGCTATGAAGTGTCGAAGCACTGAAATCCCACCAACCCTTAGATTGAAGGAAGAATTCAGGAATAACCGATTCGTTAAATTAAGCAGTGGAAAGATAGTGTAATCACTTCGACAGGTATAACTCCAGGGGAGTTGAACAACTTTAGAGTTGTAATATCCTAGAGTCTTGGACTACCGAAACCCTGAAGACCGTTGATCTAATATCCTTTGTGATATTTCTAGACCGTATGATCGATGGGAAACATGGTGAAAAGGGTGATTAAGTCACATCCATCAATTTCACAAAGATTAAATAATAGTCATTGATCGTGGTCATTCGATGTTAACCCTTCGGACATAATAAAATTTGAGTCAGCTAGAAATCTCGAAGGCCAAAATAGTGAAATAGTCAATCTAAGATCCCTTCGGGGCCTTTCTCAACCATTTGATCAAGCATTCTAGAGCAATGATCCAAGAGGGAGAGATGTGCCAGAAGACAAAGATGACACATGGCCCAATCAATTGGTGACAAGTGTTAAGTCCCATTTGGCACATAAGTTCTGCAAGAGTCACGAATCAAGGTGATATGTGGCTCCACATCAGCAAGACCATATCAGAAATGGGTGACACATGGAACACATACCATGGGTCCAATTCAACCTAGGAGACGTTAGCATGTCACGTCACTTTGGGATTTTGTCTCTCTGGGGATGTCTAGTCTCTCTTACCAGCTAAAACGCCAAATTCCCAAAATCCTGAAGGCCCCAATAAAAAATGAGGATCGTCCATATCAATACTTGATCAATTCATAGCCGTTGGATTAAGATATTGGAAGGATAGCGTAAGGGGTACTATCAACTGGAAGCAACCGGTTTCCTACACTTTATGACCACTTCGGTAGGTCAAACTCCTGAAGAGTGCAAGGATAGCTTGAAGGTCAAATTCTAGAGGACTTAGTTCCAACACCGATATCATAATAAGGTTCTATGCAGAAGAATAAGGGTGGAAAGAGAAAGAACTAAAGGAACAACGCTTAGAGTGGATAAGCCCATGGTTTCGAGCCCACGGTCACAAGGAAATTGGATTGAAGGAATATCCTATCTGCAAAATTCAAATCTGGAAACAAGAAAACATTTTGTGAAGGAATAAAATGATAAAACAAATTTGAAGGGATTTAAAGTCTTTTAAAATTAAAATCAAATATTAATAAAACATAAATGTCACCATTAATGTTGAGTAAATAAAGAGGTGCAATGGTTCATTATTAAAAGACACAATGGTTAAAATTCATACCTATTGAAATACTATATAATCCATAAATTGTGGTGGAAAGAGTGTGTCTTTGTAGTCTACATCAGAAGATCAAAAGAAGGAGAAGAGTCCAAGAAAGAAATTGTCGACATTTTATGCAGTGAGGGTGGTAGAGACGAGCTCAGGAGGATTGTATTCCTCTACAGGTTGAAGCATGTATTACAAGGGAGTTGTTGCTTCCTTAGAGTTGGTGCTCTGAAAAACAGAGGATTGGTTTCCTCAACATGTTGGTGCTCGTGAAATAGGGAGTTGCAGTCTCCTAGAGTTGGTGCTCTAAAACAAAGGGATTGGTGTCTCCTAGAGTTGGTGCTCTAAATTAATCTTTCACATAAACTTGTAATTTCTATTTGAAGTTTATATTTATTTTTAATGCTAATTACTTATGTTTCTTGTTGATCAATAGAATTAATCAATAATTATTTAAGATTGTTAAAAATTAATCAATATTGATTCACCTCCCCCCCTCTCAGTATTGAACTACATTCCAACAATTGGTATCAAAGTGAGTGCCTTCACCACAATTTAACCACTAGAAGGTAGATTCTGGAAATATCAAATGGATCAGCAAGAAGGAATGTCCTCCAACAGAGCACCATTGTTTAAAGGAAATGATTATGATTTATGGAGTATAAGAATGAAAATCTATCTGATGGCCCTTGGCTATGATGTCTGGAAACTTGTTGAAAATGGTTACACTGCTCCATCTACCCCACCTACTAATATTTCTTCAAAGAAGCTCTGCAATGACAAGTCAAGAGTTGTTAATGCGATTCTTGGAGGATTACAAAATCATATATTTGTAAAAGTGATGCATTGTAAATCAACTGAGAAAATTTGGACAAACTGAAGATCATCTATGAAGGAGATGGAAAGGTCAAGCAAGAAAAAATTCAAACATACAGAGGGAGGTTTGAAAGTATGGAGATGAAATAGGAAGAAAACATTGCAGAATACTTTCAAGGAGTGGATGAAATAGTCAATTCAATCAGAGCATTGGGAGAAGAGCTAAAAGAAAATATCGTTTTCCAAAAGGTGCAAATATCATTACCAATGAGATAAGATGCCAAGGTATCTACCTTGGAAGATCGAGAATACCTTGCAAACCTTACAATGGATGAACTTCATGGGATTCTTATAGCCTATGAAATGAGAACCGGGCAAGAAAAGTCATCAAAAAGGGAAACAACCTTCAAAGCATCAAAAGAAACAAAGAACCATAAGCATGTGCTAAATGAAAATCACTTAGACATATCAGGTCAAGAAGAGGCCAACTTTATAAGGAAACTCAAGAAAGGAACTTGTAAATACAAGGGAAAGATTCCTCTAAAATGCTTTAATTGTGGAAAGGTTGGACATTTTTCTTCCAAATGTCCCTATCCAAAACAAGAAGAAAGTGATGATGAAATAACTTTCAAGGGACATAAAAAGGGAAAAACCAAAAACAAAAAGAATAATACCTTTTACACCATAGAGGATAGCACTTCATCTGAAGAAAGTGAAGATGAAGAGTTCGAACATCTATTTATGGGTATAGAAACCCAAGATAATATTTATAAAAATACTTTTGAGATTGAGGAAAATGTTGAGGTTGAAGGAGAAGTAGACTTAGAAGCAGAACTAATCAGTGCCTTGGATGAACTTAGAAAGTATAAAAAGAAGAACAAGTTATTGAGGGGACAACTACTAGAATTTTAAGAAGCACAACAATTAGGAGAAAAGGATGTTTCAAAAACCATCAAAGAATCAGAGCAAATTATCATTGACCTGAAGACTCAACTTCAAGAAGCCAAGAGAAATGAAGAAGTCTTGAATAAACAACTCAATGAAAAACAACATGATTGTAAGAAGCTAGAGATTGAAATTATTCAACTAAAGAGGGAACTTGAGAAAGGAAACAACCATTCAATATTTGAAAATAATTCAAAAATATTGAATGACATTCTTAAAAGTCAAAGATCACCAAACGATAAGACAGGACAGGGATATGATCAAGATTCAACCTTTGTAAAACATAAGACTAAAAAACAAGCAATCAGTTATGCAGATGCTCTTAGAAGCCCCTCAAAAAGGGAATATAACAAGGGGAAGATGGTACCATTAAACATTATTCCTAATAAACAGAAATTAACACCCCCTACAAAAGAAAAAGAAGACAAAAATAGTATAGTGACCAGAAGGACTCCCCCCAATAGATATCAGCATATCTTCCTTGGATATTGATACTCTTGCAATATTTTTTTACATAAAGAAATACATTGTAAACCCTATAGAAATTACAATCCTAAAAATGTCCAAAGATATAAGAACAACAAGAATAATGCAAAGAAAAGAAATTGTAATTCATTCTCTCCTTTACAATATTACAATGTTGAATGTCACAAGTGCAACAATTATGGTCATAAAGCTAGTGAGTGTAGAATTCCAATGCAATCCTTGAAGACAAGTATTCCCAACAATAAATATAGAAAGATATGGAAAGAAAAACATGTGGAAGAAAAGTTAACAGAATCTAAAGTAGCCCTCTATGCCAAGAACAAAACTTGACAATGGTATATTGATAGTGGATGCTCTAAGAATATGACAGGAGATAAAAGAAAAAATTTCAATCTCACAAAGAAGGAAAAAGGAAGTGTCACATTTGGAGATAATGTATCTACCAAAATACTTGGAAAAGGCACAGTCACTTTGGAAAACAAGAAAAATAAAGCAGAAAATGTGCTACTAGTTGAAAATCTGAAGCCTAATCTTCTAAGTGTAAGTAAAACTTATGATCAAGGACATATACTCATTTTTTACTCCCAGAAATGTGAAATCGGGAAGGAAGGATCAAGAAAATTAGTAGATATTGCACCAAGAACCTCAAGTAATGTATATATTTTAGATATTGAAGAAGAAGAAAAAGAATGCTACATGAGTCAACTAGATGAAAGTTGGTTGTGACACAAAAGAATGGGACACTTGAGCTTCGACAATATGATAAAATCTAGTAAAAAGGAAGGAGTGAAGGACATGCCAAAGGTTATAAAACCTTTATACCATGTTTGTAATCATTTCCAACTTGGGAAGCAGAAGAGAGTCAGATTCAAGACAAAAGAATACTCTACATCAAGACCCTTAGAGCTTGTTCACACTTACCTCTTTGGACCTACTAGGACTAGAAGTATACAAGGGGAACACTACTTCATGTTGATTATTGATGACTATACAAGGATGACCTCTATATACTTCCTCAAAGAAAAATTAGAGGAATTTGAAAAGTTTAAGGCATTCAAAGCTTATGTGGAGAATGAGACAGATATCAAGATCAAATGTCTGAGATCAAACAATGGAGGGGAATTTACCTCTAAATAATTCAATATGTTTTGTGAAGATCATGGAATCAAGAGACAATTTTCAGCTCCAAGAAATCCTCAACATAATGGAGTTGTTGATGAATCTCAGTACCCCGTGGGAACTTTCAGAACAAACTTGAGAAGGACCTTCAATGGCACCATTGCTGATATAGGTATGAGCTTCAACAGGAAATCCTTGTAGTGAATGAAGAGTAATATTAGGTTGTAAAACAATATCGAATTTACACAGAAATTTCAGACTACAGTGCAAGTAACAAAGCTTTATCATGCAAATCGCCAGCTGCGAGGGTTTTAGAAGCGTTAAGGTTTAGCGTAGCTAGAGCTCGCCCTAGGCTGCCATGGACGCCCCTGGGGGTGTGGATTCGGCCTCTTCCCCCCCCCTCTCCGACGCAGATGCCTTCAGAAAACTCGTGGGAAGCAGTCGCAAGCGCTCTGGCCCCCTTCAAGTCCCGAAATTCATTAAGAAACTCGAAGAGATCCCCGAAATCGCCCTTCCAGAGACCCAGCCAGTCAAAATAGCGTTGGCTTTGGCTGAAAGAGGCTTAGTTGGCCAGTTTATGGGGCTTTGGCCTTCCCCAAAGACAACGGACGATTGGATACAGAGGAACTGGAAACCTCATCTTCAGCATGGGGTCACCTGCTACCCGGTGGGAAGAGGATACTTCATTTTCGAGTTCATAGACAAAGCTGACAGAGATCTGATATTCAGAAGTGGCCCTTATTTCATGGGCACTCAAGGGCTCTACCTTAACCGGTGGACCCCTGATTTCGACCCAAATGTGGATTCCCCCAAGGAAGTTCCGGTATGGGTGAGGCTGCCCAACCTCCCAGTGCATTGCTGGAGCTTTGAGACTCTACAGCACATCGGCAACGGAATAGGACGATTCATAGACAAAGCAGCAACCAAGATAAACTATACTTGTGCTCGAATTTGTGTTGAATTCAACCTGGAAGCCGGCCTCCCCGAAGCAGTGAAACTCACGGTAGGAGACTGGTCTCACTATCAAAAAGTGGACTATGAGCATCTGCCCTTCAAGTGCCGAAATTGCCAAGAGCATGGGCATTTCCAGAAGAATTGTCCAAAATTTCAAACAACAGAGAAAGAATCCAATGATGGGTGGCAGCAAGTAAAATGGATCAAAAACTCGCAGAGAGAAAGAGACACTCGATCCTCTAGGGGTGGTGGACAGCCCTCCTCCTCGAACACTCCTGCAGCTCCCCCTCCTGGACCCCACTCCGCTTCCCCTCTCCCTTCCCCTCCACCACA
>JASDQU010103388.1:149561-161003 GCA_032191745.1 Picea mariana | reverse complement strand
AAAATTGAGAAAATTCAAATCTCAAGATAAATAAAAAATTGATGAATGGAGAAGAATTGTTGATGATGAAGAAGATGGTGAATAAAAAAATGAATAATATGTTGAAGAACTACAAGAGAATGAACCACAAAGTTATGAAGAAAAGGATGAGGAAGAAACACCCTTTCCAAAAGCTCCATCAAAAAGACTTCAAAAGAATCACCCTGAAAGCCAAATCATAGGGGATAAAAGTGCATGAGTAGAAACTAGAAGAAAACTTACATTTGAATCAGATCAAGCAATTCTATCTTTGCTAGAACCCAAATCATTTTCATTAGCCAACAAGAATGAATATTGAATAAAAGCAATGAATAAAATATAGAAAAATCAGACCTGGGAACTGGTCCCAAGACCAAAAGACAAAAATGTGATAGCGACCAAATGGATTTTCAAGAATAAACTTAATGAAAATGGACAGATTATAAAGGGTAAAGACATATTAGTATGCAAGGGATATGCCCAAGTTGAAGGAATTTACTTTGAGGATACATTTTTCCCAGTGGAAAGATTAGAAGCTATCGAAATGTTTTTGGCATTTGCATGCTTCAAAAACTTCAAAATATATCAAATGGATGTCAAGTCGTCATTTCTAAATGGAACCTTAGAGGAAGAAGTCTATTTATAACAACCTAAGGATTTAAGTTGATAGAAAATTAGGATTATGTATGTAAACTAAAAAGGGCTTTGTATGGTCTTAAACAAGCTCCCAGAGCATGGTTCTCAAGGCTTGATAACTATCTACAACAACAAGGATACAAGAGAGGGACTACTAACAACAACCTATATATCAAAATTGAAGAACACAATATGATTGTTGTTGTGGTATATGTGGATGATATCATTTTTTGAAGTAATTTGACTATACTGAGCAAACAGTTTGCTACAGAAATCTATAAATAATTTGAGATGTCTATGCTAGGTGAACTAACATTCTTCTTTGGCTTACAAGTTACTTAGATAGATAAAGGGATATTCATATCCCAAACCAAATATATCAAAGAAATGATAAAGAAATTTCAAATGGAAGATTGAAAACCTATGAGCACTCCCATGGTTACAGGATGAAAATTAAGCTTAGATGACGATTCACCAAAGGTAGACCAAATCATGTACAGATCAATGGTTGGTAGCCTGTTATATTCAACAACAACAAGACTTGATATCATACAAGTTGTAGGACTATTAGGAAGATTTCAATATGCACCTAAAGAGACTCATTTGAAGGCAGTAAAAAGGATATTCAGATATCTAAGAGCTACCTTAGATTTTGGATTATGGTATCCAAAAAAAAAAATTACATTAAATGCATATACTAATGCAGATTGGGCTGGTAGTGTGGATGATAGAAAGAGCACTAGTGGATGAGAATTCTTCCTAGGAAATTTTTTAGTATCATGGCCAAGTAATAAGAAAACATCTATTTCACTATCAACATCGGAAGTTGAATATAATTCTTCTGCCACTTGCTGCACTCAAGTAATTTGGATGAAACAAACCCTAGAAGACCTACAAGTAAAGTATTGTCATCCAATTCTTCTTAACTGTGACAATATCTGTGCCATAAACCTCTCTAAGAATCTTATTATGCATTCTAAAACCAAACATATCCCAATTAAATACCATTTTCTAAGAGATATGTTTCTCAAAATATAGTCAAAGTGGAATATGTTGATACTAAAGAGAAAATTGCAGACATATTCACAAAACCTCTACCAAGAACTACTTTTGAAAATCTTCGACAGAAATTGGGAGTATTCCCATACATCATTAAAACTACAAAATCTTCATCAAATAGGGGGAGAATCATCTTAGGGAGAGAAAAGGAAGATCCCTTATTTCATTGTTGTCAAAGGGGAGGGTACGCAGTAAAAGTTACAAGCAATAAATTAAAAAGGGGGATAATATTTTGAAGAAAGGTTTTACTAAGTTTCCATCAATGCCAAAGGGGGAGATGGTTGGAAGATCGGTTTTCATTGATGTCAACTATAGAAAACAGAGCATAGGTCCTAAATCTCAAGAGAGATAGAACATGTAGAGGATCCATGAACAGAAGGAAGAGTGCTTCGAAGAAGCACAACTGGATCAAAATCCTTGCAGAAGTGTACAAGGAAAACATGTTGATTTAACATAGAATTTTTATTATAGTCGGGAGAAACCATGACCGTTGATCATTAATCACTGGTAAGAATCAACGATCCTTCATCGTCAACAAAAAGAATGGTGTAAATCCATAGGAATCGTCAATCTATAGGCAGATTAAGTCCCAACTGTCAAATCGGGAGCGATAATCCTCAACCGTAGATTAAATCCAATTAGATTTCAACAATTTCGCCACTTCGATGACTATTGAAGATAAGGAAGAGGTACGAAGCTATGAAGTGTCAAAGCTACATGATTCAAGTATATGATTCAAGTAGATGAAAGTCAGTTGTGGCACAAAAGAATGGGACACTTGAGCTTCGACAATATGATAAAATCTAGTCAAAAGTAAGCAGTGAAAGACAAGCCAAAGGTTATAAAACCTTTAGACCCTGTTTGTAAGCATTTCCAACTTGGGAATCAAACAAGAGTCAGATTCAAGAAAAAAAAATACTCTACATCAAGGCCCTTAGAGCTTGTTCACACTAACCTCTTTGGACCTACTAGGACTAGAAGTATACAAGGGGAACATTACTTCATGTTGATTATTGATCACTATACAAGGATGACTTGGGTATACTTCCTCAAAGAAAAATCAGAGGAATTGGAAAATTTTAAGGCATTCAAAGCTTATGTGGAGAATGAGACAGATCTCAAGATCAAATGTCTGTGATCAAAAAATGGAGGAAAATTTACCTCTAAAGAATTCAATACATTTTGTGAAGATCATGGAAACAAGAGACAATTTTCAACTCCAAGAACTCCTCAACATAATGGAGTTGTTGAAAGTAAAAACAACATTGTTCAAGAGGCTGCAAGAACAATGTTGAATGAAGCCAAAATTCCAGATGCAATATATACAATAGTTCACATACTCAACCGAGCACAACTTAGAGTTAAACATGACAAGACACCTTATTAGCTATGGTTTGGTAGACCAACATCAATCAAACACTTTGGAGTCTTTGGGAGAAAATGATATACTAAGAGGGATGATGATAACCTAGGAAAATTTGATTCTGGATCAGATGAGGGGATATTTCTTGGTTACTCACCCAAGAAATGCATATATTGATGCAGATTGGGTTGGTAGTGTGGATGATAGGAAGAGCACCAGTGGAGGAGAATTCTTCCTAGGAAAGTGTCTAGTATCATGGCTAATTAAGAAGAAAACATCTATATCACTGTCAACATAAGAAGTAGAATATAATGCATCTGTCTCCTGCTGCACTCAAGTAATTTGGATGAAACAAACCCTAGAAGACCTACAAGTAAAGTATGATCATCCAATTCTTCTTAACTGTGACAATACCAGTGTTATAAACCTCTCTAAGAATCATATTGATCTAGGTGGATATTGGTGGCCACCCACCTATTCCAACTGGCTCATTTTGGCAATTTTAGTTTGGTAGTTTTGTTCCTAGTTTTCGAGTCCCAAACTTATGGGGCCGATTTGAGGCCCTAAACAACGTTTTTAGGGCTCACCACAATCAAACTATAGACAATGTCAGAGTCTAATGGAAACATGTGTAATCCTCGGATAGACCTTTCCAATGAGTTATCACGCACCGCAAGCGGAGATCATATGCCAAAGTTACGCCCCCAGGAAGTTGATACACCAAACTACCCAAAACAGGGTCCACAAAATTGTTGGCTTTTCATCCTCCGGGGTTAGGGTTTTGGAATTTCTTTATGTTAAAAAGTCCTTTAGAGCCTCATTTTAAATAATCTTATTGTGAATATGATTAGTTGTCACATCTCTTTTCAGAGATAAGCTACCACCATTCTAGCGAGTCTTTCACTCTATATTTTTATAGTCTTTCTACATTTTTGTTCATTAATATAAATTGAGTATTACTGTATCTCTGTGTTTATGGTTGCATCTCTGATATATTTCTATTATATTTTTGGATATCTCATACATCTTTGTACATTTCTTTATTATATCTCCGCTCTCATTTCGTGCCGAAAATAATATGGATCAATGGTATCAAAGCAGGCTACTCTTGATCGTTTTTTCAGTGCATGTCCCCGATGAGGTATAAGTATAGCAAGTTGGGTCTCAAGCTTGTCTCTCTTGAGTACAATCTCTCTCGCACACTCAAGAAACCCTCCATGGTGGAAGAAAAGAAAAATGACAGAGTAGACGATTTTATTAATCTGTTGCTTGAGCAAGCTCTTACGCAACAGAGGGACGAAATGATGGAGAATTTTTCCCAAATACTTCAATGCTTGTCGATAACAACATGCGTGTCTTCATCAAGCAGCCACTTTGGAGGCACCTCCCCTTTCAAGGTACAAGTTATTTTTTATATTCCCATATTTGAAGGACAGATAGATGCGGATGCCATAGAAAAATGGTTAAATCTGCTAGAAGGTTATTTCTTTGTTCATGTGTGGGTGAATGGGACCCCGCTGCATTTTATTGTTGATAGTGGAAGCCAGAAGAACCTCATCTCATCAAAGTTCTTCAAACAGTTGGGATTGTCGACAACACCACACCCACAACCATACAACATCGAGTGGCTTCACCAGGGACGAGATCTTCGTGTCAGAAAGCAGTGTCGATTGTCATATGGCACCCATTCCTTCAAGGATGAGGTATTATGTGATGTTGCTCCACTGGATGTATGTGATGTTCTCTTAGGCCAGCCATATATGTGGAAGCGCCATGTTATTTATGAGTCTCGACCCCGTAGTGTCATTGTTACTTTGAGGGGTCATCTCTACATAATACCAAAGGTAATTATGACTAATGTCCAACCTAAAAAGTGTCACAAGGTAGTATCTCATACTAAAAAAATTATCTTCTTCACAATATGTTCAAGAGGTAAACAAAAGGATACTGCCACCACTACAGCCTCGGCCCAAGCACCTTCTATCCAACTGAAGTAGGTCGACAAGTACAGCAAATCACAAAGATTTCTTCTGCACGCAGACACCTCATGTAGCCCGACTGGTTGAACAGATTCAACCCCGCCAATAACAGGTTCATGACAGCCTTTCATAAACCAAGCAACGCGACGTCTCTAGCAAGGCAAGCAATGCACCAAGATTCAGTTACATCAATCATTTTCCCCTCTCCCCAGGGAACTCAATGCAATGGATACCATTGTTTCCTAAGGAAGGAGGATTGATCAAGGTGGATATTGGTGTCCACCCACCTATTCCAACTGGCTCATTTTGGCAATTTCAATTTGGCAGTTTTTTATCTAGTTTTCGAGTCCCAAACTTCTGGGGTCGTTTTGAGGCGCTAAATAGCATTTCTATGGCTCTCCATAGTCAAATTGTGGACTAAATTAGATTCTAACGACAACATGTGTAGTCCTCGGATAGACCTTTCCAACAATCTATCGTGCGCCCCAAACGGAGATCGTATGCCAAAGTTACGCCCCAGGGAAGTTGATACACCAAACTACCCAAAACGGGGTCCACAAAATTGTTAGCTTTTCATCTTTCGGGGTTAGGTTTTGGGTTTTATTTATGTTAAAAAGGTCTTTAGAGCCTCATTGTAAATCATCTTATTGTGAATGTGAGTAGCTGTCACATCTCTTCTCAGAGATAAGTTGCCACCATTCTAGCGAGTCTTTCACTCTGTATTTTTATAGTCTTTGTACATTTTCACTCATTAATAGAAATTGTGTATTATTGTATCTATGTGTTTATGGTTGCATATCTTATATATTTCTATTATATTTTTGGATATCTGATACATATCTGTACATTTCTTTATTATATCTTCGCTCTCATTTTGTGCTGAAAATAATCTAGATCACATATTATGCATTCTAAAACCAAACATATCCCAATTAAATACCATTTTCTGAGAGATCAAATTTCTCAAAATATAGTCAAAGTGGAATATGTTGATACTAAAGAAAAAATTGCTGACATATTCACAAAACCTCTACCAAGAACTACTTTTGAAAATCTTCGACAAAAATTGGGAGTATTCCCATACATCATTAAAAATGCAAAAGCTTCATCAAACAGGGGGAGCATATGCACAGGGGGAGCATCATCTCATGGAGAGAAAAAGAAGATCCCTTCTATAATTGTTGTCAAAGGGGGAGGATAAGATTTAAAACAAGAATTAAAACAAAAAGGGGGATAATATTTCGAAGAAATGTTTTACTAAGTTGCCATCAATGCCAAAGGGGGAGATGGTTGGAAGATTGGTTTTCATTGATTTCAACTATAGAAAACAGAGCGCAAGTCCTAAATATCAGGAGAGATAGCACATGTAGAGGATCCATGAATATAAGGAAGAGTTCTTGGAAGAAGCATGATTGGATCGAAATCCTTGCAGAAGTGCACAAGGAAAACATGTTGATTTAATAGAGAAGTTTTGTTACAGTCGGGAGAAACCCTGACCGTTGATCGTTAATCACTAGTAAGGATCAACGATCCTTCATCGTCAAAAAAAACATGGTGTAAAGCCACAAGAACCATCGATCTATAGGCAAATTACTTCCCAACCATCAAATCAAGAGCGATAATCTTCAACCGTAGATTAAATCCAATCAGATTTCGACGATTTTGCCACTTTGACGACTATTGAAGATTTAGAAGAGGTATGAAGATATGAAGTGCCAAAGCCCCGAAATCCCACCAACCGTTACATCAAGGGAAGAATTCAGGAATAATGTGAGTCGTTAGATCAAGTAGTGGAAGGATAGTGTAAGCACTTCGGTATGTATAGCTTCGGGGGAGTTGAACAACTTTAGAGTTGTAATATCTTGGAGTCCCAGAGTACTGAAATCCTGAAGACCATTGATCTAATATCTTTCATGATCTTTCTAGACCATATGATCGATGGGAAACATGATGAAAAGGTATATTAAGTCAAAACCGTCGATTTCACAAAGATTAAATCATAGTCATTGATCGTGGTCATTCAGCGTTGACCCTTCGAAAGTAAAGAAATTTGAGTCGGCTAGAAATCCTGAAGGCCGAAATAGAGAAATCATGCAAAATGTCGAACTAACATCTCTTCGGGACCTTTCTCAACCATTTGATCAAGCAGTCTAGAGCAATGATCCAGGAGGAAGACATGTGCCAGAAGACAAAAATGACACATGGCCCAATCAACTGGTGACAAGTGTTAAGGCCCATTTCGTACATAAGGTCTACAAGAGTCACAAATCAATGTGACACGTGACTCCACATCAGTAGGATCATGTCAGCAATGGGTGACATGTGGCACACATACCATGGGTCCACATCAACCTAGGAGAAATTAGCATGCCATGTCACTTTGGGATTTTGGCTCTCTGAGGATGTCTAGTCTCTCTTACCAGCTAAAACACCGAAGTTATGAAATCTCGAAGGACCTGAGAAAAAGTAAGGATCGTCCATCTCAACACTTGATTAATTCATAGCAATTGGATTAAGATAGTGGAAGGATAGTGTAAGGCATACTATCAATCGGTAGCAACTGGTTTCCTACACTTTATGACCACTTCAGTAGGTCAAACTACGAAAGAGTGCAAGGATAGCCTGAAGGTCGAAGTCTGGAAGACTTAGTTCCAACACCGATCTCATCATAAGGTTATATGTAGAATAATAAGGGAGGAAAGAGAAAGCACTAAAGGAACAATGCTTAGAGTGGATAATCTCATGGTTTCGAGCCTGTGGTCACAAGGAAAGTGGATTGAAGGAAGCGCCTATCTGCAGAATTCGAATCCAGAAACAAGAAAACAATATGTGAAGGAATAAAATGATAAAACGAATTAGAATGGATTTGAAGTCTTTTAAAATTAAAATCAAATATTAATAAAACAAAAATTTTACCATTAATGTTGATTAAATAAAGAGGTGCAATGGTTCATTATTAAAATACACAATGGTTCAAATTCATACCTATTGAAACACTATATAAACCAGAAACTATGGTGGAAAGAGTGTGTCTCTATAGTCTACATCAGAAGATCAAACGCAAGAGAAGAGTCAAAGAAAGAAAATGTCAACATTTTATGCAGTGATCACTATGGAATAAAACTTCCAATTTGGGCCAAAGTTGGTAAGAAAACATTGATGACCAGTCATTGGTGAACTTTTAACTATTGTGATCATTGCAATTTCAAACTTTATATCGGCAATTGCTAAAACATTCATTCAACACAAAATCAAAAACTTCACCGATAATCAACGTTAATAAAAAAATTCACGATGTGCTTTGTCAGTGAACTTTAAATATTTTCGAAAAGTAAAAGTGTGGAGAAGGAACCGATAACTAATGTTGATTAGATAACTTCGAACTTTTCAATGGTGCTAAAAGTGAACTTTATCTACCTATGAAAGTTAAAAATTCCACTGATGAACAAATGAAAAACTAAGTAAAAGACCTCATAAGAATTAAAAAAAAAAAAAAGAGTTTTATTTGGAAAATGAGTTAATTGAAAAATGATTAACTCTTATGAAAAAATATCAAAACTTGAAAGATAAAAATTGATTTTTCGGGATAATCAAAGAAAATAAATGAAAAATTGGTCCCCAAAATTTACAAAAAAAATTAGGGTGTGTTGAGGACTCAATAGTCCCCAAGGGAACCAAACTAATACTAAAGAATACTAGTAATTGTAAGCACTCCAAGTTCTCCCCCCTTCTCCTTTATGTGACCCCAAAAGAACAAGAGTGCACTCTAGAGCTAGAGAGGAGTGGCAAACTACCTTTTGTATTTGTTAGTAACCCAATTCCATCACAATTTCCCATGTTGGATGAGAGAATCATTAACTTAAAAATAGGTTGTGGAGGTTGACATGTAGGTAGATTGAACAAAGAGATGTTGGTGCTAATGACCACTATCCATATGAGGGGTAAAATGGAGGTGAATGAGAAGGGGATTTTAATCCCCTCCTTCCCTTTGCATGCATAAGACTTGATAAGTGGCAGGGGGAAGCACCTCACCTTCAATGTTGACAACAACAAACCCTATGGGGTGATTTATTCATCTAGGAGGAACCATCATCAAGGAAGGAGAAGGAGGTATTGTCTCCTTACTATCACTCAAAACAAATATGTCATTCATCAAAGTAGCTCCAGCATATTCCGCTCAATATTCATCATTGTCCAATGCTCTCTTGACGTGGAAGTAGGACAGGGATGATTTTAAGGATGAAAATTTATTTTAAAATGTAGAAACCTTGGCGAATCTTACTAATCCTTCATATGTCAAATATAAATGTTTGGCGATATTTTTGTAAAAATATTCAAATTTCTAAGTATTTTATATAGTTTCTATAAAATTTTGGCGATTTTTAATTTAAAATAATTTTATCCTATAGAATTTGGGCGAATCATTTTTAAAATAGTGAATCTCATTTTTGGAAAAACCATGGAAAATTAGCCCATGAGCGAAATTTAGCCCCTAAAATCATCCCTAAAGTAGGATACAAAATGGAATATCCTAGCTAGAGATATTTCCCTTGAAGGATTATGGATACACTTGAGTATTTCAACCATTTTCCAAGAAGAAATGAGAAAATGATGCTATCCAAATCCCCTAATTTTGAAGCTTTATGTATAACATGGTTTAGGATCACATTGATTCATTGGAATGTTGATAGGGCCTTTTCCTCATTATTGGAAAGAAATGCCTAGGCCCCATGCTAACTTGAAAAATTTAAGTCCAGTGAGATGGAAGAGACTCGCCCACCTCTACCATTCCTCTAAGGTTGAACATAGATATTTTTAGAGTAGTTTTTATAGAATCTTTTTGTAAATGTGAATGAACCTGCACATATAAGATCTAGCTAGCAAAGGACATACAGAGTTTGTAGAAGAAATGAGGAAAGACGGAAACGAGAGAGAGATAAAAAAAGAATTGTATTAAMTGAATGAATGAATGATAAATTATACATGATATACTCTATATAACTCAACTAATGTGCAATAGAAGAGAAGCCAATGCGCCATAGTGGTGGTCTAGAGTGATCTTGACACACACCGGCATTTATAGGAGTTAACTGCCACCTAGTTTGGGTTAACTAGCCTCTCAGTCTTCAATTAATAGACTGAAATAGAGCGAAGTGAGGGTAATGCGCTAGTCTAGTGATAATCCCAAGGACAATGTGCATTAACAATGATAATCCCAATGTTTCATGGTGATGGAACCAATGTAGCATCAAGACTCCACTCAACTGATCCAACTGAAGTGTGAACTGAAGAGAATATTCTCCTAGAATGTAGGGAAAGGAATATTCTCCCTAAACTATAGGAGACTGAATAATGACAAATAAACATAGAGAAAACCTTAGGAAAAAGAAATCATAGGTGTGTGTGAAGTATCTCCAACACTTTTGCCACCCTTATGGATTAGATGTCTTTATTTGGCTGTTATCTTGTTCATACTAATCCCTTGCATCTTGGGCCCACTCTGAACTTAATCTAAAAGGCTTCCTTATCCATCCACATGCATTTTATGCTCACAAAAGGAGCATGTACATGCCCTTTCCCTTCAAAAAAGGTGCATGTGCCTTCAAAAATGGCTAAAAATATATAACAAATCACGAAAAATTATGTGCTCCTAAGAGAGGTTTATGAGAAGAATATTTTGTAACTACCTAAAACCCATGGAAAATGGTCTCAACCATTTTGAAATGGTATAAAAAGAGTCCTAATGGGTGGAAAGGATATCACACACACACACACACATATCAATTTTGTGACAGAGTTACCCTCATAACAATATTACCAACTTAACGAAAACTGTGACCTCAAAACGAGAACTCTAGCCCAAAAAACCCATATTTTTGCATAAAAAACATGAAAATCAACCCTAAATCAAAAAGTGGTGCTACAGGTAGCACCATTTTTTCAAACGGGGTCAAAATTACAACATTTTTCAAGCATGACCTTCAAAACTCATACAATAGCTTAAAAAAAACTTAAAATCAACACCTAAATAAAAAAGTGACGATAACTAAAGCAAAAAGTTTTTCTAAACGTTAAAATTATGGCTAATTTCAACCTAATTGAAACCATTGTTATGACAATAGATCCCTATGTAAAAAAAGAAACCCAAAATTGGATACAAAATGGTCACTTAAAATTTTATTTACTAACATTTGTTTTCTTCTTAAATTTACATTGAAAAATAAATAAATAAAAAGGACAAAATCTCGACAACTTTTTTATTTTAAATGAAGCAAAAAAACACATTAAAAAAATATATTCAAAACCTAAATTATATAAAATTAAATTAAATTAAATTAAAAAACATTAAAAAAAAATGAAAAAAAAATAAAATTTCCAAAAAAAACA
>JASDQU010103388.1:131799-145056 GCA_032191745.1 Picea mariana | reverse complement strand
TATATATAAACTATATAATATATGTAGTTTATATTATATAAAAACTACACATATCATGAGGGAGGACAAGGGAGCATTGCCCATGCCCTCCCCATGATATATGCACTTACCCTCCCTATGTTATATCTAATTTATATATATAATATAAACTACATATATTATATATAATTCATATATAGTTTTTTATTTGTTTTTTTAATTTTTTTATAAAATTGTATATATTTTTAAGGTTTTTTAATATATTTTTTTGTTTTTCTTTTTAATTTTAAATTTTTTTATTTTTTTTTTCAATTTTGTATTTTATATATATAAAAAAAAAAATTGTTGTTTTTTAAACATTTTTAAAGTGTTTTTGGTCATAAATTTAGTTTGTTTGTTTTTAGTTTTTATATATAATTTTATTTTTTTTAGTTTTTTTACTCTTTTTTAAGTTTGTTTTTATTTTTTTTAAATATAAATTTGTTTTTAAATTTTTATTTTTATTTTTATTAATTTCAATTGTTTTCTTTTCCTTAGTTTTTTTAGTTTTTAATTTATAAAAATAAAATAAAATTATATTTTTTTTTGTTAAATATTCAAAAATAGTGTTATTTAATTACAATTATTTTTTATGTATTGAAGTAAAGGTAAACAATTTGTTAAAAATGATGTTTTCCACTATATTTTAAAAGTATGGAACTATAAATTAATTAAGGAGGTGCAATTATATGAAAAATCTTAATTTCAAAAAAGTAAATGGTAAAAAATATTTTTAAAATTGAAAGAAGTATGGAAAAATGACTAAAAACATCGTTGAAAAAAATAAAAAATTGAAAATAGATGAAAAATAAGCATTAAAAAAAATAGTGTGAAAATATTATGGATCAGAAAATTTAAAATATCAAAATGCCACCTAAAAGGGAGGGGGGTTCTACCGGTAGCACCATTTTTAAAAATGAGATAAAAAATGTGACCCTTGAAAAAATGAGAACTCAACAAAGTTCTCGTTAAGTTGGTAATATTGTTTCATGCCTAAAGCAGTCAAAATCAGTAGTATCCCCACAATTTTTATGACAATTATCTCCCAAGAAACCCTTGTTTCGTAAGTTTTCTCCCATATTCTTGTTGTGAGGCCTAAAATCCCCTAGTTTTCCTCACACTCACATGGAGAAGAGTATTGGATTTTGAAGAAGTCTTGAGTGGCCTCAAGGATGGAGGAATCCAAACAAAGGTGCCAGGTAGTGTTAACAACAAGATCAAGTATACATTTTATATCTTTGTTTACTTAATAAAATGAAGATATGTCTTCTTTCCCTCCCCGAAATTCTGTGTCAATTTCAATAATTTGATATCCTTTGAGTATTTGTGTGTGCTTCTAACTTACCTGATAAATTTAGTTAGAGTATTTATTGCATGTTTATTTCTATTTCTACCAACAAGTTTGAGGAAGGTGTTTGCTTCTCTGTGTGGAGATCTACATACTTGGATAGGAGTGAAGATGATTGGAGAGAGGCCAGCTTACAAGACACATCTCCAACCATCCATCAAAATCGGGTGAGTTTCCTTGTAACTAACTAGTAGTTATAGAGAAATCATGATAAGCCTCTTTAGAGAAAGACTTGTAACGTTCTTTGAATATGATTTTGTTAATGGTACACCCTAGCCATAGGATAAAGTTTATCTGCAGTAGAACTAGTGACTACACTGGGGATAACTCCTTGAGTTATTCTAAATAGAGTTTTCTTTGTTTCTTTTAGGCATGGTTTAGGGTTCTATGTTGAGTTTTCAATCTATTTTTTCGGCTAATAATTTAGTAGATCAGTTTGCAAGGGTTCACTTGAGGGTTTTCTAAAATATTTTGGCCATAATTGAGCACACACAAACCTTTCTTTTGGAGACAAAGTGTGTACACACTTGTTTCCTTTAGAAAAAGTGTGTGTACATGCATGTTTCTCTCATAGAGAACTCATATACATCCTGGGTTGCAAATTTTTTCCTTTTCTACTCTCTCCTCCCTGTTTTGTTGCAATATCTTTGTTGTTTTGGTTCTTAAAGTTTGCTTGCAATAGGTTTCTAATAGAATAGTGTTTGTATGCTTGCGTTTAGCATTCTTTCTCAAAAGAAAATAACAAAAATCATTTGTGTTTTGTTTCTCTTTCTTTGTTGTTTGTGTATCTTAAGGGTAGTATTTCTTCAATTAGATTTTCCATTTGGTTTTCTTCTTAAGTAGGGTCTCATTTTAAAAGTCTCAAAAATAAATTTCATTTAGTGTTTTCATCTTGCATTGTGATTTCATTTCAAACAGTTTTTCGTTCTTTACATTAAAAATATAAATACATTGAAGGATAAGAGTGAATTTTTATTTGACTGTGTTATTAAAAGTTTCTTTTTGCGGGAGTTTGAAAAACACCACAAGTTGCACCATCATATCCCTAAGTAATAAATTTCCTTTTAAAACAAATGCATAATCTAAAATTAAATATGCTTTTATTTATAGAAAACCCACAATAATCTAGAAAGTAGGGCCTTGGATTAGGATTGGAGAGTAAACTCTCTAGGGCCACAAACTCAAACTAGAATTGATTAGTGAGTGAAAATATAGTAGTAGCAAGAAGCACTTTCCGAGAAATAACCTCTAACATAGATGTCAAGCACAAGGTCTCATTGGGGGCAAGTTGAGTTGATATCTCCTCTTCACTTTTTTTTTATGTTTTTTGGATTACTACATGTGTTGGGGTTTCTGGAAGTGTTAGGTCATCTGGGTGACATCACTTCTTGAAATATTTGGGATTTATTTCATTTCCCATACATGTGATCCTGACGCATGAGTGTTTCTCCTGGTCACCAATTGTGAATCGGTAACTCTAGTGGTAATTTCCAAGACATCTCATGGGTGATTGCGAGTGGGAATTGCTTACGATACCTAAGGTACACACATAATCACCATCTCATATCCCATAGAAGGTTCCCATCTTCACAAGGGTACTTGCAACTTTGATGATTGTTGCAATAGGTTACTGTAATTATCTCTCATTCCTTCATTAACTAGTTTTGGGACTTGATCATCCCATATCATTTTTTGGAAGGTCCTTTTGATCATCTCTTCATTGTCTTGGATTTAGGACTTAACCCACCTGGGCTAATATTTGGAAGGGTAGTTTGTTTGTTGAATCTTCTTAGGAAATTTTTAGTTGTTTTCTCTATGTTTTTTTGTTTAATTAGCCTTAGGTTGTTAGTGTCTTTCTACTTTTAAATATTTGATTCAAAGTGTTTGACCAACATCTCTGTCAGTCTAGAAGGACCCGATGTATTTCTCTTGAAAGTGTGGAGTCACCTCCTCAAATGTGTAGACTGAACAACATTGGTTCACAAGAGACAGTAGAGAAAACTCAAGTGAATGTGAACAATCCCACAAGGGAAGGTCCTAGTGATGAATAGCTTGAGGTTGAGGGATTGTAATGGATTTAGACGGTCATGTGTCAAATCCTTTGGGTTTTCCATCTCCTCCTCAATAGGAAAATATAATTCCCATTGAGGTTGAGAATCTCATGGATCCAACTCCATCGAACCTGAAACCTCCCCTCACAGAGCCTTCTAGCTTTCTTCCTTTGCACACTTGGAATTTCAAGAATCTGAGTCGCATCTCAAATCCTTTTCTTCAATGGTCCACAATGGACACCTCTATAAATACCTATCAATCTAGTGGAACTAATACCCTACTTCATCCATCTATGGCATAGGATTCATTCCTCCCATCTTGACTACCCCTATATCGAGCACAATCCCACCCATCTTGGGAGTATCAAGTGGAGGGATCATTCCTCCTACGTCCGCTCTCAGCAATGGTATGGGAACCCAACCCTCTATGTAATATGGTGGGGGTGCCTTTTCTTTTTGGATGTCAACAATTTAGATGCCACATGTCATGGAAATATTACCCCGAACTTCCCTAATTCCAACATGTTTGCAAAAATTTCATGTATTCCTCTCCTTTCCTTTATGTTGAGGGGGGCACATCCTTGAATCAATTCCCTCACTTGGAAGTAGATATTTTCTATCATGTGAGATTCTCGTAGGGAAAATTTTCTTCCAAGGATTTGGAAACCCAATGGGCATAGCTTCCCATCTTCAGGGATGTCGATAAGGAGAAATCCCTTCCAAGGATTTAGAAATCAAATGAGAAAATCCTTTCCCTCTTCCACAATTCCAATAGAGAGAAATACCTTCTAAGGATATGGGAATACAATGTCCGAACTACTTCCTCCTTTTATCTAGGTTCCTCCAAACTCTGCTCAAAATCTTCGATATCAAGCAAATGCTCGTTTAGTGTCTAGCACTAGATCTATGCCAAGAAATTATTTTACGATTACTAATCATATGATGGGGAAAAACACTGGAAGTTGGAATTAATTTACCTAAATGATACTTTCACTTTTAGAAACATTTAATCTCTCAGTTTTGGTAAGCTTGCGAATGACCCAATGTTACACAATCCAAAATTCCCCCCAGTTCCCACCAAACTTCCCTCGGACATTCCCAAGTTTGAAGGAAAGACTGCAGAAGATCCATGGAATCATGTGATGAATTTCCACCTTTGGTGTTCATCGAACTCCCTGATGGAAAATTCCATTAGGCTTAGACTCTTCCAACATACCCTAACTAGGGTGACAACGAAGTGGTATATCGATCCCACACAAGATTTATTTAGCACCTTTGATTCCTTAGCTTTGAAATCCCTAAACCATTTTCAATTTCCTATTTGATACGAAATGGGGAATGAGCTTTTGACCTACATTTTTTCAAAACAATTCCATGCATATATCCAACCACATCCAGGAGTGGCATAGAAGGCATCAAATTATTAATTCTAATATCCCTTAAGAATTTTTATTAGAATGATTTATGAATTCCATATTACTATATATTATCAAAGGATGACACCCTTTCATGAGTCACAACTAAGGAAGAGGCCATATTTAGATCCCAATAGTTGGATTTGGTATATTTAGAATCTAGGGTTCTCTATAAGATTCTACCTAACATACTAAGGCCAGACATCGACCCCACAAAACCAAATCTTGGATCACATGTTGACGGTATGGTTGGTTCCATGGAGAATGTTGCAGAAATTTAGGTGATGAGCTATATGAGATAGATGCCTTCACATATGCATGTTGCTCTGCAAGGTACTACTTCTATGTCTACCCCTCTTCAATCCTTTGATGTCCATACAGTTCAAACATCTAACCCCAAGGGTAACTAACAACCTAGAGGAAATAATAAGAAGGAGGGTGGTGGGAATAATGCAAATAATAACGATGTTGGAGGGAAAGGAAAAGAAAATAACAAGGTCAAGTCTCCCTTCAAGATCTGCAACGAATACTATCTAACCCATTAATGCCCCAAACTTGAGGAGGCCCAATGATTGTTGTCACAACAAGATACCCATCAACAACCCATTGTGTTGACTATCCCCTTTCCTCCTCAAGGCCAACCAATAGTTGCTAGAGTTCCAAACAAACCTACACCTATGTAAGGGGGAAATTAGGGAGCCCCTCAGCAAGTGGGAAACTCATTGAATGTTTTCATGTGTGAAAGGGATGTTAACATATAACATCAATCTCATAATTACAATGCTCCCAAAACTAAAGCTAAAATAAAATAAGAATACATGTCTGAAATGATGAACCCTCTACACATTGAGAAACCAACAGATGATACAATGTCATGCCTCCCAAAATATGTTTTAAAATGGTTGACACATAATCCCAATGTTAGGGATTCTCAAAACCATAGCATAGTTGAATCTTTACCCCATGATCCTTGTGCCATGTCTTCCTTGGAGGTCCTCCAATGCTTTCCTTTGCAATGTAAGGCATTGATATTGATATTTGGTACCTTTGATTAAAATGATTCTTATTTAATAACAATTGACCCTATCAACCTGAAGTCGTGCCTTCCTTATTATGTCACTTTCTAGATACAATTTCTTTCTCATGGAACAAATATTTTCATGATAGTGGTGGATGAAGGCACTTCTATGTGAATCATATTGTTTTCATGTTGCCAAGCCCTCATATACCCTAATATTTTCCCATCACCAACAATGTTAAAATCATTCAACGGGAATTCTTTTAGGCCTCGCATAATTATTCCTCCATTCTTTGTTCAGTTAGGCAGAAAAATTGTGTCCATAGATGTTGAGGTTGTCGATGCTCCTTTAGATTACAATCTCCTTTTGGGTTGCAGTTGAACATACACCATGACAGTTGTGGTCTCAATATTTTTTCACTTGATTTGTTTCCCCCATGAAGGGATGATTGTTACTATTGATCAGTTGTATTTCTATAGACTTGATCTGGCTACATCTATGAGACCCGATTTTCCATTGATTGATAATTCCATGAGGGAGTGTAAAAATGTGAGTGTGGATATGTACCCTAATGTTATGGGAATTTTCAATCTCCCACTTCCCATATCTTACATTGACTCTATCCCTTTGTATGTGGTTTCATCAACCTCTACCAAATCCACAGTCACGTAACATTTCTTCAGAACAACATATTTTGAATATCTATGGAATTTACCAAAACCTTCTATATTGGTAGAGGAAAATAGATACATAGGGGTATTTATGTTGTTTTCTATAGTGTAAATTTCCTATCATGCCATTCAAAGCACCTCAATAAAAATTGATCTCATTTCTCCTTCAACAGAGGAATTAGATCAATTCACTTTTCCCATGTGGGCCTCCGACTCTACCCTTACCATGGATTCCTTTGATATGTTTTTTCCTTCTAAAAACTCTATCCTAGAGGCCATCATTGGCCCTAAGAATCCTTCTGAGTGTTAGAATTAAAGAGATGTGCTCATTTTACCATAGACAATATCACTATTTTCACCCAACCATAGGCATGCAGCCACCCCCAAGCACCATAACCTTTTCCAAATAGAATGATTCCAGAAGCAAAACTAGAACCAATATATAACCAAGAGAGATCATCTTTCTCCAAAGATAGCTCACCAAACATAAAGTCCCAAAGCCATAGAACAAGAACAATACTCAGTTGCAGCAGTTGTTGCAGCTGCAGTTGCAATTGCACTTACCAATAATACCACCAATAACCATCACCAAGAACACCACCAAGAGATACTAGAAGATAGGGTGCACATATTAGGCTATATGGCGCTAGAGAGAGGGACCAAGAACCATCCCAGAAGATCCACCTTCCATCCTTGGAGTTGCAACTCCAAACTTGCGCCAAACTTAACTGGGAGAGTGTGTGAAGTGTGTGTGTACAAATGAGCTAGATCATCTCTTATTTATAGTGGTTCTTGTCACTTGTATGGGCCAACGTTTCCTTTTAGAATTTAATATTAATTCTTTTATTGAGCCGACTTGTCTTCTAGGGTTTCTACACATCTATTTAGGGTTTCTCTTGCTTCCAGAATATTTTATTCTAGCCAAAGGTTACACATGGATATTAATACCTCTCCAAGATACTATGATATCAACACTCCCTCCTAGATAGGGAGGTATTAACAGGTAGAATCATCATAGCCACACAGGATATCTCATGATCATATAGATCAATTCATGAGAAACATCACCACTATCAGTATCATCTGATAGCATCAAATGCATCATCTCTCGAGGCCATACTCCATCTGAGTAATTGGGCATGATGCTGAATAAGTCACTCATTCAACATAGTGATACAAGGACCATTCTTTTAATCTGGACCTACATCCTAGAAGAATGACTATCCCAACAGATGCTGAAAAAATCCTCAATGGCTCCAAGAACCATCCTCTCCACTGCATCATCTCTAGGTTGTATGATCATATCTACATTGTACTAGCATGATGCTCTACATCATATCTAATTTTTACTAGAATGATCATATCTAGCATGATGTATAGCACCATCTAAATCATCTATAAGTCGTACTAGCATGGTATCAATGCACCATCTCTAATTTGTACTCGCATGATGTAGATCAATGCCTATGCATCATCTCACTATCCATATAGTTAGAAATCATCTCCAACACTAGTGGTAGTCTCCATGGAAATCATAACAATTCCATCCAATAGAACACAACTGTGTCTATCCATAGTAGTACACAACTACTTTCTAGTGGTACACGACCACTCCTAACAGCACACAGCTACTAACCAATGACACACAGTCACTACCAGTGGAAAACATCCACCACAGTAGAATACAACTATTGTCCAGAGACATACAATCTCCACAACAATCATATCCTCTGATATCAACAATTTCATGATACAATCTGAGTCATCTAGGCCACTATTCAACTCACATTTGTGAGATTTAGAAGAGCATCTGCCCTTGGAAATTTAAACATCAACCATGGGATATATGGACTATTCTTCCCAAGCATAGAAGAATAATTGTCCCTAATTTCTGACCCTGGACCATTCACCTAACTGGGCCATTCTTCTAGCACTAATCATAGTGCAACCTGCAGACAATCATTTTTCCCTAGGGAATGATTGTCCCTAATTTTTGAACCTGGACCATTCAACCTAACTGGTCCATTCTTCCGACACTAATCACATTGCAACCTGGAGCGAATGATTATGCCCTAGGGAATGAATGTCCGGACCATTTCCAATGTAAATAATTGTCCTGCACCAACCTCCTACATCGGACCATTCTTCGAAACTACTCACAACTGTGAACTTAGAAAGAATGATTGCCTGAAGAGGTGGAACATTTTGCTTGACCACTACTTAGAGTGACTGCCAAGTAGAATGATTGTCCTATACCATTCCCCCACACTAGCCACAAGGGGAATCGTTGTCTATGGTACATCAGCAATCTATGAGGCCATTTTCATTACGAAAATAAATTTCCGATCTGGACCATTTTCTGAACTAGAAAATGATTGTCCTTCAGAAATCTTGGACCAATTTTCAAACTGGAAAGTGACTACCCAACCTGGACCATTTTACAAACTGGAAAATGATTGTCCATAAATCAATAACATATCAGTGCTCCCTCCCAACCTGGGATTAATCACTTCCCTTTCCAATAAGGAAGTCATCTCCACGAGTCCCATCTTGTCCTTTAAGTACACAAACGTTTCATCTTAGATAGAGTATTTACCAAAATATTTGTTATCTGCTCATCTATGGAAATATATTGGAGAACCACTTCTCCCCTATGGACTCTATCATGGAAAAAATAATACTTGATCTCAATGTGCTTTGACCTGTCATGGAACATCGGGTTCTCTGAAAGCTTCACACAGTTCTGATTATTACAATATATCATGGCTGAATCTAGTTCCTGATCGGACAATCCAGAAACCAGCTAACGGAGCCACACTACTTATGTACAATTATCACAAGCTGCAATATACTTTGCTTATGTAGTGTTGAATGCAACAGACTTTTGTTTCCTTCTAGCCTATGATATCATGGCAAAGCTCAACATGAAACATATCCAAGAAGAACTTCTTCTATTATTTGCACTCCCTGCCCAATCTGAAACGATAAATCCAAGCAGTTGTATATCATGACTCAAACGTCCACGAAGACATTTCAAGGCATGCTTTGCAATTAATAAATTTCCATGGCTAGGTTGCACCTGGAACTATTTTCACAACAAAGAAAATATATGGTTGAGTATTCTCTAAATACATCAACAAGCCATTCAATTGTCGATACAGGGACAGGCCTACTAGATCAGTGTCTCTCAACTTCTTCAGATCTGTTATCATGGGATTTTTCCATGGATTTGTAACCCATTATCCTAGAATTATGAAGAACCATTTTGATACACTTCCTTTGTCATAGAAATTTTTCACCACGCTTATGTTGTACATGAGAGGATCTGCACCAAGTAACTTGAATCCATACCAGGTCTTCTTTCATCTGCATACATGGGTCTATTTATGGTATACCTCAAAACCTTGAGGTTTCTCTACATATGCTTCTTCTTCAATTACTCTATTGAGAAGAACAATCTTTAAATCCATCTGATGTAAACTCCAACCCATGGATGTTGCAAGAGATATAATGGCTCATGAAGAGTTATATCTGGTTACTAGAATAGGTTGTCATCATAGTCTTCTCCCTCCTTTTGGGAGAACCCTCTAGCCTTGAATCTCGCCTTGTATCTATCAATGCTTCCATCTTCCATTCCTTCTTCTTGACTCGCAGTCAAAGATTCTCAAGTGTTCAACACTTGTATTCTTTTCTGGAGAAAGCTTCTTTTGGAGTCATGTTCTTCAATATATGATGAGGACTTCTATTTTGAACATATGTGGCTGCCATAGTTGCTTTTTACCATATAAACATGGATAGATTCTAGTCATTCATCATTGCCTTAACAAATTCTTCAATGGAACTGTTCTTTCTTTCTTCCACATCATTCTGAGGGACAATTAGCTCCCTCCTAATCCCCGTTGTTTTACAAAGAGGCAACGAGCTTCTTGGAGGTTTATTCTCCTCCATTATCAAACCTCAATATATTTATCTTCCACTTAGACATTGGTCCACACACATCTGAGTGAATGATGTCAAAAACTCATTTTTTCTTCCACGCTTCCATTAGAATTGGTACTTAGTGAGATCACATGCCTCACCACTTGACAGAGTCATCTACTCCATGTTTGCAACTGTCATTGTAGCTCCTTCTCAGATTTATCGCATGTGACCTTCCCAGAACAAGAACAACAAGAGAAAAAATATTTCCAATAGCATTTTCATAAAAACATATCTATGGTAACAAGGATGGTAGTCATCATAGAGTTACCAAGGTGACCTGCCCCGGAGAAAACAAGAAATATCTCTCTAGAAGAGATGTTAGTTCATTTTGTATTAAGCATCTATATCAATAGTATTTTCATGCCATCAAGTATTCATTATATCTAGCAGTAATAAAACCTTTCAAAGACTGCCTTCACAATTTGTAATGTAGCAATTATCACCCTTGATATATACAAATTGGAAGCTTAACAATTTAATCAAACCTGGAACCTGAAGCCTCAACTGCTATGGAGGGTGTGTTTGTTCCTATGAAGGCACTGAATCCAAGATTACATATTGCAGAAGGTCTCTAGTACTTTCCCTACAAACACACTCATGTTTTTTATAGATGATATAACTTGGATAGCATATACAAGTGCATACCTTTGAAGTCTTATAGCATCGTCCAACTTGTCTTCCAATATGAAACTAGATACCATCTTGACAAGAAGTGATTAGAAACTAAATCAAAAGATTCAATGATTAGAACAAGCTAGAAACTCTAAAATTTCAACTTTGACCACAAAATCAATTTGACCAGAAGTCAACCTTTGACTTTGACTAGTCAAACTTTGACTTTGACCAAAAATTCAAACTTGACATTTTTGCTATCTGATGGTACCAAGAGGTGTTCTAGGCTAGTGTGCATTAGGATGTCAAGGAATTAGATCAAACGCTTCATCAAAAGTGCCCGAACACAAGGGTTAGGGTTCGTTGCAGCTAGATAATCAGAAAACCTAGCTCCAGCTGTAACTGGTGCCACACCGAGCTTAACAAAGAACTGTCGCACTACCTTCCAGTGGTTAGAATATCTTTGAAGGTGGTGTGTTCCCATAACCTGTTAGAATTAAAGAGATGTGCTTGTTTTACCATAGACAATATCACTATTGTCACCCAACCATAGGAATGTAGCCACCCCCAATCACCATAACCTTTTCTAGATAGAATGATTTTGGAAGCAATACTAGAACCAACAGATAACCAAGAGATCTCATCCTTTTCCAAAGATATCTCACCAAACAGAAAGTCCCAAAGCCACAGAAAAAGAACAATACTCAGTTGCAGTTGATGTAGTAGTTGTTGCAGTTGCAGTTGTAGTTTCACTTACCAAGAATACCACCAATAACCATCACCAAGAACACCACCAAGAGATACTAGAAGATAGGATGCACATATTAGGCTATATGACGCTAGAGAGAGATACCAAGAACCATCTCAGAAGATCCACCTTCCATCCTTGCAACTGCATCTCCAAACTTGCGCCAAACTTGACTGAGAGAGTGTGTGAAGTGTGTGTGTGTGTGTGTGTGTACACATGAGCTATGTCATCTCTTATTTATAGTGGTTCTTGTCACTTGTTTGGGTTGACTTGTCCTTTTAGAATTTAATACTTTAATATTAATTATTTTACTAAGTCGACTTGTCTTCTAGGGTTTCTACACATTTGTTTAGGGTTTCTCTTTCTTTTGGAATATTCTATTCTAGCCAAAGGTTACAGATGGAGGTTAATACCTTCTGCAGCTACCACGATATCAACACTAAGGATATGCATCATCGCTCACACTTTCTTCCCAATTTAAATAGAGTGGAGAATGAATGTTTTAGTATCAATGTTCCTAGATCAAATTGTTGGTATGTGAACCCCCTACTGAAACATGATGTGTATTTCAAATGGAACATGGACAACATATCTAAAACCATGTCAATAAACATCTCCAAAATTCCTGAAGTCATGGAAAATGTATTGATTGGGACATATTTCTCTCTGAAAGCGACTCAAGGATCATCGAACATGAGATTAAAATGTATGAATATGTGAAACATGTTCAGCATAAGTTGTAACCCATCAACCCTACAAAGGTTGTTTCAATCAAGGTATAGGTAGAGAATTTTCTTAAATTTGGCTTCATCTACCCAGTTCCCTTAACTGAGTGGGTGTCCAACCCTATGTCTATTGATAAGAAACAAGGGACCATTCATGTAGGCATGGGTTTTCGAGATATGAACAAGGCATGTTCGAAAGAAAACTATCCTACCCCTTTCATTGATCAGATTATCGATGAGTGTGACAGAAGTGAAATATCCTCATTCATGGATGGATTTTGAACTATAAACAGATTCATATACGTCCCAAGGATCAACACAAAAAAACATTCATTTGTCCTTGGGATACTTTTTCTTATCGAAAAATGTCATTCTTCATTAAAAATGTTGGAGCCACTTTCTAGAAGACCATGTCATGTGTATTTGATGACATCAAACACATCATCGAAGCATATCTCGATGGTTTTTCCACTCATTCTTGGGGGAGGACAAATCATCCTACTCACCTTTGTGTAGTGTTTTATAGATTTCATTATTATAAGATTCATTTAAATCCACATAAATGCATATTGTGTATTGTATTGGGTAGATTACTAGGTTTCATCATGTTCAATAAGGGAATCATGGTTGATCCACTAAATGTTGAAGCAATAGTTTAGTTCCCCCCCC